>WURS02110570.1:0-23125 GCA_011762765.2 Rhinocypha anisoptera | reverse complement strand
AAAAATAAAAATTGTGGAAAAACCAAGTGTGTCATTTATCTTACGATGAATCGTTTCCACCAAGTAACGGCCGAAAATAACATTTGTATGTGACAATGTAGAGGAAATACCCTAAGGAATTAAGTACTAAAAATTCAATCATTTCTTAGTAAAGGCTTTAAAATTATAAAAAATCCTACAATTAAAAATCACAATAATTGTGATCAACCTGATGCTCCTGGCTCTAGAGTCATGTGTTAAGGAGAACCTTCACCATTATTGAATATAAGTGCCATCTAGCACATTCGTCTTCTAATGGAACTATTTAGTGCTCCCATCTGGTGTGTCTTTCATATAGTTTTTGTGTTCTATGCATATGCGCAGTCAGTCATTGTGTTCATCTTGTGTTTAGAAGACATTCTGTTATGGTCGCACCCATTCTTTGTTTAAATAACCTTAACCACAACATTATGTAATGCTGTAAATTCAAAAACTTCGAAACCAGATTAAATTAAAGAAGTTGAAGAAAAAATATTATTATGCATGAACTAAACCCAAATATTTTCAAGAATTTCATTACAACCCTTTGTAAACAATAATCCTTTCTACACAATTAATTTTCCAAATTTCAGTAAACCTAATTACTTTCAGAAAATGTTGATGTGTGGTCCTTGGATAAGTATATTTGAGTTGAGAATGTTTTGACTGAAATATAAACTATCGCTTGGAAGTATTGCATTCAAACTCATACTGGTAAATTAGGCATCTCTTGCACCTTTTGGAGAAATGACTTCTCTGTTGACTACTTCCCATCCTGCTTTAGTTGGTAATTCCATATGCCCTTTATCTAAACCAGTCAGAAACACCCTCCCTATTTGAATGCAAGTCTTGTTTAAACTCCTCGCCCTTCCTTTTTAATTGTTTTAGTCATGACAGGACAACATAATTGTCACTCCAGTGACTCAAAAAGTTGAATTCAGTCAATTTATTGAAGTTCAAAAGTGGAGGAGGCTACCCTTTGTTTTTTCAATATTCATTTCTTATAACTACAAATAAATTTTTAGTTGTAATCCTAGAATATATTTTGCAAAAACTGCTTTATTGTTTCCTTATACAATTATGGAGCCAATCCACTTTCCTAATTAATCAGCTCACATCAATAATATATGCATCTGGTCTTGTGAAATGGGATACATTCCAATTCATCGGCATGATCCCGCCTATAGTTCCAGAGGAAGTGGTCAACTTGTGTTGAATTTGCAATGGTATTTGCTGAGTCCCCTCTGACTTTGGCATTCTGGTCCCTTACATTGGCTGTGATCCTCTCAACTGCTTCAATGGTGCAGCCTCTTATTTCCACCTCTTCCGTGCTACCATTTGGGAGCAATTCATCTGCAATATTGACAATAATAGTTTCGTTATGAGCCATGTCCAGCAAAAATTCTAACAATCTGTACGAATAAGTTGAACTACATACATAGGTAGTTTATTAACTGCGTGAATTTTTCTATTCTGGATTATTATGTTTAACACAGTCACTGAGCTACTAACTCCACCATACTTATAATTATATTGGTAATTCAGACAACACTAGAAAGTACACAATGTTAGAAGTATAATATTTGAATGAAAAGTTTTATTTTGGGGTTTCTAATAACATATGTGAAATATGGATTTAGTATTAATTTTCAACCAGAATTGCATTTATATTTCAATCATTTCATTCTACAATAACAGTAAAATAGCAATATTGTGAGTGTTGTCAAGGTATATGCCATATGAGATTAATTTAAAAGATCCAAGTGACACATTCATACTTAGATTCATGCATTAATCTGCCATTGCCACCTTACAAGGTTCATGATATCAAGCATGAGCATGATCTCATCTGAAATGATATCTCCCAAAATGGCAGGATCATGCACGGAAGAATCAGAACATTTATATTTTTCTCATCATGTAACATGATCAGCTGTTGGCCATGTTTGTTATGTGAAGTAAGAATATACCACATTGAAGCTAAAAAAATCTAATTGCCAATACTTATAGCATATTACTGAGGCAGTTAAGAAACATTAAAGTAGCTAGATTATAAAAATGTTGTGAATGAAATTATTTAATTGAGGCCTGAGTGACAGAAATCTGAAAGTGGAGAGTAGTTAAGTTACTCAAGTGATTCTATTAAGTGCCATGTACAACTGCTACACAGTTGTTTGCATCATGAAAACAGTGATCACACAGTTGGTAGGACTCGAAAATGATGCCACTGTGCATTCTTTGCACTTAGATTCCCACTTTAGCATGCATGGACATCATGCACCATGTAAGGCTAATTTTCATTCCTGGAATCCGTCATGCATGGAAAAGTTTTTTCTGAAGAGATCACGCATAGGTTCATGCGAGAACTTGTGCGTGTAAGGTGGCCATTAAAAGTGTCTAAATTAGATTTCATATCAGTCACTAGAATAAATTTGTACCATATCCACACCTAGTAGTTTTAAGCTAGCTGTAGTGTAAAAATGAAAAGATGGTCATCGCTTAAGCCCCCACCTTGAATGATTTTTTTTTACCTTTCTGCAGTCTCTCCATAAGGTCACTTCCATACTGGAGGGCACCAAAGTGCACAAGCACCTGAGGCACCCTGTAATCAGCAAACACAGTCAACGAGTCAATATCTGAGAATTCCCCACTTCCAGCACCACCAAATAACATCCAGATGTCCCCGACGAGGATCTGTGCCCTTTTGTAGAAGGCCACTGCAAAATAAATAAATCCTTTTACTAAGACTATTCACTTACACGAGAAATTGCAAGTGATTTCCACTCAATGTAAATGTTGTCAAATATTTCATATTTCTTGATTTATTTTTCATCGATAAACTTAATTAATTTTTTTTTCATTTCAATTTAAATATTTTACTTTTGATACACTGCAGTAGGGAGTGAATCCCAGTAATCCATTATATATGTATATATAACTGAGACTCATAACAATAGCTGTATAGTACAAGAAGGAGAGTTCTTATTTATATCCTATCACTCCTGTAGGTATGAATTGTTCAAACAGTAGAATTACTCGGTGGGACATAATTTGGCATCTTGCCAGCAATTCATGCTCATGGCCACTGAGGGAATAACAGCTTATAGATTTCCCAAGTTATTTATTAATTTTTTTTTTTCATTTTAACCAGCTATATACCAATGTTATACATTAACCCTCAAACCTGGAGTTGAAAAAGTTATGTTAACTGAGACATCAGTCCTACAGACTGGTTTTTTAAACAAATTTTTCTTAACTTAAATTTTTTATTTCTTTGTGGAATTTGTGATAATCAAATGAGTAAAGACTCTTCAATCATCTCAGAATATTTCACTCACTCTTAATCCACCCCCAAGCCCAATTTCATTAATCAGAGACCTTTAGTGAAGTTAATTTATACCTTACCTTTTTAAGTTATACCAAATATAGTTACATAAATGTTTTATTCGCTAATAATATTGCCATTTCATGATTCTTTGTTACTTTGGGATGAATATTACAGTTATCACAACTATTGCTGAGGCATCCAACTAAAATTTTTTCACAAATATGTGTTTATCATTTGATATGTATATAGTTGTTTAGTGAATTCTCAAAGCTTGTTACCAAATTTGAATGAAATTTCATTTTGTTGCATTTTCCCTTCTGGACTTGGGAGAAAATGGGGTTCATCTTCCATGCATAAGCAAAATCCTCTACTTCAATTAGATTGCATAATCTTCTTTAAAGTTTACAATGTCAGGCTTCACTTCGTGGAAATTCTATACATCCATAATTACAAAATGAATAATTAATCTACTTTCCACAGATATTATATCTGTGGAAAAGTATGTTTTACATTTATTTTGTAATTTAAACATTTACATTTACCAGTGTGGGTATGTACAAGGTGCATTGAAGTTATAAGGCCTCCGATTATTTTTTCTAATTATTCACCTTAAAAACAATGAAACTTGTGTTAATTCTCGACGTAATCTCCCTGCAGCCATACACATTTTTTGCAAAATCAATGCCATGATTCTCTATGGCCACGGTGGAGGCTTCTTTAGGAGTTTGTTTTGACCACTGGAAAATCACTGATGCTGTCAGTGTGGAAGGCCGAGATTGTTTTGGTTCGTTGTCACATGATGTTCAGCCTTCTTTAAACTGTCGCACCCATGAACGCACTTTCGACACATGCATGACTCCATCACCATATGTCTCCTTCATCTGGCGATGAATTTCAAGCAGTGTCACACCACGAATGATTTCACGCTGGTCACGTAACGAAAACGTTGCCATTTTAAGTATCGAAAATAGTTCTCATTCTCGCGGCTGCAGCTAGAGGTTCTGTCTGTCATACAGTGCTGTCATCTCTGTCACGCATTGACAAAGAGTGTCCATTCATTTTAAAACAAACCGCATGATTCTATCTGTTTCCAGTCCAGAGAAAAAAATTGGAGGTCTTACAACTTTAATGCACCTCGTACATAGTAAAATTCTGTTCTAGTTAATGTTTCATCAACATTATTTCAACTATGTATCTTTAAACATTCTTAAACCTTTGTATAACCGGTTTAAGTTTACCTAAATTCAATTGAAAAAAGCATCATCATAAATTGAAATAATATTGGTGCACTGCATTCAGAGCAATGTTACAAACATCTTAGTTTTCAGCTGATTAGATAGATAAATTAAATTATCATCACACACTTATGATTACAGAGAACCTAATCGAATTGTAAAAATCACTAAAGCCAGTACAGTAAAAATTGCAACAGTGTTGACACATTGGATTCAGGGCAACATTAAGACTAACAAAGTTTTTCACAGGTTATATTTTTTCCCTGTTGAGTCCCAAAAAGGGTTGAGTTAGGATAAGGTTCGCCTTAGATTTGTGCCAATATGTCATATCTTGATTATGGTTACACTCCAATGCACCTGTAACAACTCTTTCCTGAAGCACCTCAACAACCCAACCACAATCTATAGGGGATTAATTATACTTAGATTAAAACTTTATTACCAGCCAGGGGATAATTAGGCAAAGAGGAAGTGCTTGCATGTCCCACTCACCTCTCTTCCCACCAAACTCAGCTTCATCCCGGAAAGAGGTGAACTCCCTTACTATGAGTGACGTCAGGGTTTGGGCTGATTTATCAGCCTGCTTGATGCACTCCTGGAAGGTCCCTCCAAACTTCTCCAAGAGTACAGTGCCTGCCTGTCTCAGAGCTGCTACCCTCTCAGGCAGCAAAGGAACTACACTGGCACCTTCTTCAGGCCGCAGGATTCGTCCTAACTGTTCCTCTGATATTGCCACATAGAAATTTGGATCTGTTATGGGAACCTTCTCCTGTATGGGTTTAATGTCAAAGCTCTTGAGTCACATTGTAATAATAGCACTCTTGTGGACAAAACCCGAGAAGATAGACTCTCGACACATGGCTTAATGATAAGGAGGCCTTTGAAACCAATTGGTTTTCAATGTGTTAGTGATGCTGTACACAAAAAAATAGAAGTGCATATTGGGGGCTATGCAATATAAATAGCTTGGCAGTGATTAAGGTATAATTATCTTGGGTGTTCATATAGTTTACTTAAATGACATGTTTCAGATTGGGACATAAACACTGAAACAATGGATCTTTCCATCATCAATTGCTTGAAATGTTTAGCCAAAGGGGAAAATACTTTTCAAAGTTTATTTCATAAAATGAAGCATAATAATGTGGCAAGAAAAGGTTCTCAGATAGATAAGATAAATTCTATCACTTTTGGCTCAACTCCATTAAATTTCCCTTTTAACTTAATAGATCACACTTAGTCACTACAAATGATTTCCATAAAATTGCAAAGTAGTTTTTACTGAGTCAACTAGACATTTTCATTATTACAAAATTTATTTTTTCCAGTGTGAATGTTCTCTTCTCTTGCAAACAATCCTGATCCATGTTCCAGTTATTAAAATGATCCAAACTTTTATTCATTTTCATTAATAGGAAACAGTTTCCTTAAATGAAAGCAAATTTAAGCTCAAAAAGCAATTACCTCTTGGGCTTTCCTTAGTGCTGCACAAAGGGCATAAAACCCAGTATAACTCTTCCCCTTCCAAGAGACCTTCCATTTGGGAAGACCTTTGTCAGGCCAAAAACAAAAATTCATCACATCTGTCACAAATAAGAAATCAACTGCTTCTTTGTCTGATGGTTTTGGTAATAGATTATCAGGTCCTGCTGAACTATTCAGTATGAGTCTGTTCTCGGATGAGAATTTGACAATCTATGACAGAAAAATTCATATGTAAATGAGGTTCTTTTAAATGAAGTGAAACCATAAGTTACTAAGGTAGGGAAATAAAAACCCAATGCTTTACCAACCTCATTAGCAATGCGTTTTACTCCTTCATCACTGACAGTCACACTTTTGGCAAGATTTGACACAAAATTGCCAGTTTCCCGTGGTTGTAATACATCCATTTTCTTACTAAGACTGTGAAAAGTTCCTTTTATGTACTGTGACAAATCAGGATAAATGTGGGTTTGAGACAACTGAAGTTTGAGATTCAGTTAAATTTACAGTTCAAAGGACATGGAAAAATAGTGGGAATAATTTGTTATTTTACTTGAGAATAATTTCAATGGATTAAGTGATCATCATATAAATGTACTGATTTACATGAAAAAATATTTTTAAATTCAGTGAAATTGTATCGTCCAAAGATGACCATGGAGAAATATTTGAATTTTGAACTTAATTACAGCAGAAAGTCAAATAATGAATGGGTTAATTCAGGTAGATGGCAGTTATTAAGGTAAACCTATATCTCACACTGCTGTAACTGCTGCCTATTTGTGAGTGATATGGTGCCCTCTTTCTAACGATGGCCATGTGTATATCAATCTGTTGCCAAAATATATATAAAATGACACACAAAAATTGAAAAGTAGTGGAAAAAATATATAGACCTACTTTATGTATTGCTCTGCAGAGGGATCGGGATACAAAGATTGTCATTCATTAATATTAGCTAAAACAGGGACCATAGGAATGAACCCTGTGAAATGAAACGTGGAATATTAGACACTTCCATTATGTGTATAATATTTTCAAAATAAGTGGAACCTATACACCTATTTCCGGTGGCCTAAAAAACAAATTGTCCTAAATACCGAAACAAATATCTAAAAATTTTCCTAAATTCCACAATTGTTCAAAACTTCTAAATGCTGAAACAAAATTAAAGTAATATTAATAATTTAGCGGTTTAAAAAAATGTAATAGTCAAATTTCAAGATTATCATGTTAAAAATTTAAGTATTCAATGATGATGAGATTATTTATCTGGTAAAATTAAAATTGCAAGTGCTTTCAGATAGATGTACACCCATGATAACATTATGATATATATCATTGGAATAACAAAATACCAAACCATCTAATGGCCAGTTTTTGATAAGTGAGTCTGGAGCTCACCTAGTTAATATTAAAGCCAATAGTGTGTGGAAATTAACACATCAGGGTAATAAGGGGGTCTTTCCCAGTATATTCCTTGCCCCATCTGCGATTTCCCAGGAATATTTGGTACCCAGAATATCACTTAGTTTGGGAACCTTGGACCCCCATTCGTTTGCCAAGCTTACTAAACACTGGGCTGCTACGATCACTGCCAATATAGTTATATATATTCAAATAACATTGCAATTGCACATAACTTAAGGCATCAATAACACGGTAATTAAGCATTTAAAAAATACTAAAATAGAAAGCATAAGCAATGAAGTTGTAAGTAACTGCCAATATGCTTGATGCGATGAGGCTATTAATTGATTTTTAAACCCAAAGGTACTTGTAAGAAATGAAATGTCAAGTAAGGGAATATATTGTTTGAAGGATGACAAGATTGTTTTTATTGGATCAATATTTAACTTTAAAGAACAAGTTTTTAATTTTGACCTTGGAATAGTGACATTAATAATTTTCTCCTTGTTGTTTAAAGATCATTTGATTTTCTATAAATTGAACAATTACCTTGGATTCAGAATTTAAGTTATTCACAAATGTTCACGAACCAAATTGCAGATTTAAGCAGGATGTATTAGCAAAAGTTATCGCGGCCTAAAAATTTAAAACTTAAGTTTTTACAACGAATTATTGCCATCATTGGTGAACATTCTAACTCAAAATAGTAGATATTTCTCGATTGACTTTCTGTACATAGGAAATAAAGGGTCTTTACTCAAATGTCAGGATGAATGTATTTGCTAGATATACGAATGGCAGAATAAAGGTACTGTTCGTTTAAAGATTGTTTTGAAAGTCACATTCATTACTAGTATCCTTTAAGACTATAACTATTGGTATTAAAATACTTTCTAAGGTTCATTCCTTGGATACGAAATATTTACTTACCCGCTAATGCCACGGGAGGATAACACGCGGTCCTACTATATAATTTTGGATCCTACTATAAGATAATGGGCAAAACTGAAACAAACGTGCTTTTAAGACTTTTGGCACAATGATTTTGATTAAATGTTCACAGTGAGAATGGACTGGTGTTTTATGTCCCTACATTTTATAGTGGTGAACCATTTCAGGTTAAAACCGTTCAATCCACGCTATTACATTTTGCGTAGTACCTTTAGGGGTTAAGCCGGTTGAACCTTCCTAGCCACTTCACAAAGTTTCCACCAAATTGCAGGGGATGTCTCTTTCAGTAATAGAGCTTCTAATAATTCTCTATACCTTCTAAGGACTCCAATCTACATTATCCACTTTCTTACAGTGCTTGCATCATTTCGAACATTTTATTTACACTACCCAGACCTCGCAAAACTACCCGCCTTAAAGCAGGGTTGCCACTTCGGGAAAGTTTCTCAATCGGTTGTTTTCGTTGTTTTAAAAATAGGTGAAGTAAGATCTGTTACTAGGCGGTAAAATTTGACAATGATGAACGGCAGAACAGGGAAGCATGAAGATATGGATGTGATAAACGCCCGTGACGACCATAAAAAGGTTGCTATGATAAAAAAGATTTACAATGTCTTATTTGAGAATGCATAGCTTGGCATACAGTCAAAAGAGTTCATTTGGTATGTGATCTCCCCAATTATTTTTTCTACGGGATGAAGCTTCTTCATTTTTCCTAGAATCTGCATGGAAGACGTCTTACGTCTTACTCTATCCCTCCACAATGCTAGTTGAAAAATAAGAATAGTGATAGAAGAGGAAAAGCATTTGGACCACCCGATTGTAAAAATTACTTGTGAATTGTCCAACCCCTTAGAAACATTACTGATGCGAGATGGTACATCCAAATCTATTCGTTCGGCCAATAATTATACTCCAAACGAATCTACAGTATTGGTCAGAGACTCTTGGTCAGTTAAAGGAAACTGCCTAAAAGTATAACGAAATCCACTCCAGCACATATTGACTTGTTAGTGAATATCAATAATAAAATAACAGTAAAGTGATAGACGAAGATCAAAGAAGATGGAGTTGGGCAAGATGTGTCAGAGAATGAAGGAGTTCAAGTACCTTGGCTCCTACATAACAGAAAGTGGAGGACTGGAAAGGGAACTAAACTACAGAATCCAAGCGGGAGGGATACATTTAAAAGGTGTTTGGTATGCTGTATGACAGAACTGTAAAGAAAAGGACAAAGGGAAAGATTTTTAAGGCCGTAGTGAAACCTTCAATGACTTATAGCAGTGAGACGTAACCTTTGAAGAAGACAATGGAGAAGAAACTGAATGTGGCTGAGATGGACAATGGAAAAGAAAATAAAGGACAGGATTAGGAATGACAAAACCTTTGAGATGGCTGGAGTGGTGAAGGCATCTAAGAAGGATCATGAAAGGCACCTTCAGTGGTTAGGACGTGTTAAGGAGATCCACCTGCTAAGGAAGATACTGGTCCTTCAGGTTGAGGGCAGAGACACAGAGGAATACCAAAGAAAAAGTGGACAAATTGGGTAATGAAGGACTTGAAGGAGAAAGGGCTGAGTGTGGGCAATACAGGGAACAGGAAGGAGTGGAAAGAGAAAATTAGGAACAGCATCCCCTGAAGGTAAGGAAAAGCTGAAGAAGGAAAATAATAAAGTTGAAGATCTCAGGCTTCACTTTGAGAAAGTTGTGAATGTCCATGGTCATATGAAAGATATTTCATACTTTTCCTCAGTTTCATTCATTGGTATGACATGTTTCACCAAATTATGGCATCATCACATACTGAGTTGACAGTGGGTAAACACAAAAATATAAACTTGTGGAGAGAGATTGGGTGGATTTGGGCTAGAGGAGAATTGGTGAATTTTAAGAAAAGACCAGTCATCTCTCCCAGCCAAAAGCGGGGAGAGAGGTGGAGGGTGGGGAGGGGACTGAGGGAAGAGGTGGGTGGTGAATGTGTGTGGGTGCATGTGAAAAGGGACTCAAGGCAAGGTGGGGCTGTGGGTAGGGTGAAGTTTTATGATTGAATGGAGTGGGGGGTGCATAAGTTCAATTTGGCTTGCATAAAAATAATGGAGAGATGGGAAACTAATGTTTTTTCATTGCACAGGCTTACACTGGGATTAGATGATGCTCTGATGATTTCTATCTGCTTCAAAGCATCAATTGTGAGGTCTTTGTCAGCTGAGTGCAAGACGTCAGGGATGAAGTCACTTTTGTAATTGTGCTCATTTAAATGTTAAGCAAAGAGAGATCTTGGGTCAGATTTCTTAAAGAATCTATGGTGTTCTTGGGTATGCTCCTGAATATTTCTGCTGGACTGACCAATTTATACAGCATTACAATCATTACAAGTTAATTTTTTAGACACCAGGTTTGGAAAACTTGCCCACTGAATCTTTGGCATTACACAGGTATTTGGTGAGGGTTGAGCATGTGTAAAAAGCTGGTGTTATAGAGGTTGGGATGTGGTTGGAGATCTTGTAAGATATGTTATTGAGAAAGGGAAGGAAACACCATGTAAAGTTGTTTGGATTTATTGTTTGTAAGTTGGAGATATGTTTGGTGGCTATTTTCCTTTGTTTTTTCTTAATTTTTTTCAACCAGATTGTCATGTAGTGGAGAGCCTCATGTTTATGGGAAAAGTGATTGGAGGAGTCGTTGGGAATGATGTGGTCGGTGTAGGTTGGTTTTCTAAAGATGCCAATTTCATCTTTTGGTCCTCACCGAAATCATGTTTCCACATCAAAGGCCTCACTGACCTATGCTTTTCCTACCACTATTTACCAAACATTCTACCATCTATTATAATCTTCGATAACCCATTTCCTCTGAGTATCCCTTCTATCCACCCTTCATGCCATCATTGGATTTTTTCCTTATAACTAACTGCCTCTCCTCTTGCACAATAATCTTACACTCAATCATTTATTCTTCTTTCTATCTTTTTTAATTTTTCTATTCATGCACTTTTCAAAAGCTCCTAGTCAACCACTCACAGTCACTCCTTGAAGACGTAAAATCAGAACCATACAGTATGACACACTGTATAAGGATTGTCACCTATCTTTTCTTTGTTTATTTACTAAAGGTTTCTCTCATCAGTTCTCTTTTTTCATAAATACTTTCTATGTTGTTGGAATTACATTATTCTGATTTCTCCAAGATGCTGCCTGAATAGGTTTCTACCAATTTCAACTAATGCCCTCAGAGTTTAATATTTTACTTAGTCTCTTTGCATATAAAAAATGCCATATTATTATAAGCATGTTGTATTATTTAATTCTTTAAATATCAAGTACACCATGATAAATAGAGAACTGGAAGATGCTGACAAATCCATGAAGCCTTGGCAGGACCAAGGTTTAATAAAAATAAGAGAAACTTATTCATTCTGTATTACAGAATTATTATTGTTACCATAAACCATATCAATGTACTGTCTACTCATTTTTTTATGTTTAATTCTGCCAATAGTTACTGATCTAATTATACAGACCATAAGTATCTGTATTGTATTTTTGAAATTTATTTTAATCCCAACGAAGTAGTGGTGACCCAGTCAGTAGAGCACTTGGCTACTGAATGAGGGACCCAGGTTCAAGGCCTGATGATGATTCTGAACACCCCCAGCTAAAACTCAAGCTGAGTGAATTTAATGGTTTTAGGCTTCACTTTGTGGAAGTTGCTAATATCCATAATAAACAAAAAGAAACACACTTTTTCACAGATTTTAATATGGGCACTACACATTTCACTGAGGTAGATGTAGTGCCCTTGTTAAAATATGTGGAAAAGCACATTGTTCTTTGTTTAAGATGGACCCAAGCTAAGTGATTCTGAGTAAAAGATTTTCCTGGGAAACCACAGACAGCACAGGTAAAAAGGAGCTGCCCCCCCTTACATTAGCTATTAGCATTACCCCCATACAGTTTAGTGTCTAGCCATAACCCTAACCCTGACTTCCGGTGTAACTGGAGATGGTGTAACCGGCCCTTAGTAGTAGGTGAGCTCTACTCTCTCCAATCAACTGGTCTTTAGGGTTGAAGGCTAGTTTTACTTTTATCCCAAATTTCTTAAATCAGTCTAGTAATCTGCTCATCAAGGCCTGTAATACCTACTATGCCTGAATGAATGGAATGGAAATATAATGGAATTGATTAATTAGCCACCTTTTTAAAATTAAATTTCTGATTAAATACCTTTTTTACACCTTTTTATCACCTCCTCTGAATGCAACTCAAAAAGAACAGGTGACAGCATTAGCCCTTCAGCTGCAGCAACCTCATTCTTTCATGATGGCTGTGAGTGGTAGAAAAGTAGGAATGGCATTCTTCCCTTCTAGTGCCGGCAAAGGTTCACAACACCCATTTTCCACCAAGAGGGGCAGTGGAGATATGATTCATTACAGTTAAAATATTTCATGCAGTATTATATCCAAATATTCATTCCATATTCACTTACCTTGATAATTTCTGATTAATTTGTAACCAAACAGTATGTAAATATTTTCATTATAATCAGCATACTACTGAAACCCGAGACATTTGAGGGAAATGACCATGGTGGGTCAGAAGAGAATTTCCCAAAACTCGGTGAATAGAATGCGTTCGTAAAATTCACCTGAGGGGTGTAAGTCATAATAGCACTGGAAAGGGGCACCCTATTCCGGAACAATAAGAAAGTGTGACCATTTGACTATTTCTTTTAAAATTTGGGCCATGAAATTTGGAGAGGGTACGAGGGAGGCGGATATACGTGCAAATATGTTCACCGTTGTCACCTGACAAAACATAATTTTAACATTAAGTAAGTCAATTTTTAACATTTAAAAAACTTTGATTTTTCTTTTCTGTATAATCTAAAAGAAAACATATGGTGCACCTCATGCAGAGTGCATCCAATAGGCTGGGAAACATAGTTTATTCCTGAATTAGAACAAATTTTGATCATTTCTTTTATTTCTACCAATACGTATTATGCTTTTACTCACTAATGCAATGCTTACTACCCTTCCTACTAATTCCTTATTTATATGTGTAATTATTCATGCTGACTTTCCTCCCTTGTCCTATAAATTACTTTGTGACTCTTGCACCAATAATCATGCTTTTTAGTAGTTATAATATTCATTCATCTAAAAGATCAGATAATTGAATATTATTATTAATAAAGCTTACTATAAATTCAAAAAAATCATTGTAGGCACTTCCTAGGTAAAGCAGAAAAGAATTTACTAGCAACAGAATCCTTCATTTAGATAATAGAGCCAAATGGTGTTAGAAAATATAATGAGATACCTATCAACAACAATAACAAAAACAATAGTCTCAAATCATCTGACCTGTGTAATGGCACAGGTGCCCTTGTTAATTGCCCTGGTCTATAGCTGTTATATTCTTCAAGTGTTTGTCAAACATTCTCTAGCTTAAGGCTATCTGCATTTCTAAGATGCATAGTATTTTTTTTATAGGGTCCTTCGATGGCTATGGCCATTTAGCATCATATCATAGAAAAAACCCATCTAGACAAGCAACACCCATGCCCTGGGTGGGATTTGAACCTGTGGGCCAAAGGCCATTCCATTATTTAGCTATAGTAAAAAACTCTTTTATCAGTAAGCTTTATTTGGAAAAGGAACTAAAACTCATAATTTATATACTGTCTAAGAATAATTTACCTGGCCTGAATGACAATAGTACTGATTTCTTGAAGTGATCTATTAAATTAATTTGAATTACTGAGATTTTAAGATTTCAATCAAATTTAAAACCACTAAACGGCCTTCACTATCCATAAATTCCTTGACAATTGTCATTGTCGAAATGCTTGTGTTTTCCAGTAACTGTATTGAAGAAACAAATATGAACTGCTTCTGGTGTGGTCACAAATGCCAGAAAAATGGAAGGGTGGCAGTAATAAGAAAAGAAGTCCCTGGGAACATCAGACATTTGTTCCTCAGGGAGGCTACAGCAAATGCATCTGGCTCCAGTGTTAAGGGGATTTAAGTGATGCTGCCTCCAATTCTGGTACATGATTTATCTGTATTAGCATCCATGCCAATCTCTTTCTTATATAAATACAGCTTTCTCTGCAATGAAACACCCTTTAACTTTTGCATTCCAATGTAGATAATCTTTTCATGAAGATTTCATCAGCTTCTTTAACCAATTATGTCAGAAGTTTTCAGGTACTTCTGCCTATTTATTTTTAAATACTCATTATTTCATTTCTTATAAAGATGCAGATTTCTCATCTCATTCTCCTGAAGATGCATCTAATATAGAGAGTGAAACATTGAATTACTAAAAATTAATATATGGAAGTACTTGAAAACTTTGACTATACTTGATATATCTTCTTTCATTCTCCTGATCACACCTTTGCAGCATACACTTTGAGTGGATTTACATATCATTTCCTTCAAGCTTTCCAATACATCACTAATACCTATCACCACTTCCCTTTACCCATACAGCCATCTCACCTTCCAATATTTAAGCTTTTTGACATCATATTTTAACTTTAATCAGGTATGAAAAAATCAGTTATTCCTGTAGAATAAGTCCTTTGTTACTGGTAAATGTCTAGACATGGTATCCAGACTCATGTAAAGGGCCCTGCATAAGGTACAGAGGTGGTGCCATACAACACAATGCTCAGTGAGTCCGGAAAAAGCTGTCCTGATACTCTTCACTAACAAGAGGAAATAGGAGAGGCTTGCACTCCCCTCTCTCAATGGAAGGACTCTCCAATTCTCCCCATCAGTGAAATATCTGGGGGTAACCCTAGATTCAAAACTGAACTGGGGGGAGCACTTGGAAAGGAGAGTGCAAAAGGCATGTGCAATTCTATGGACATGCAGATGTGCAATCAGCAGAACTTGGGGATTAACCCTCAAGGTAATGCATTGGCTCTATACGGCAGTATCGAGGCCTATACTTTCACTCAATACATGAGAGTGTGGTGGAAAAGGAACCAGCAAACTGCAGCCAGGGACAAACTCAACCATATACAAAGGATGGCCTGCTTAGCCATAATGGGGGCCTTTAGAACAACCCCAACACTGGCCCTTGAAACACTCATAAACCTGCTACCACTTTACCTGGCAGTGGAGGGACAAGCCAGGGACACAATACATTGTCTGTCTCATACAGAGCAATGGTATGGAAGGGGAAATCTCTCCGGCCACAGACAAATATGGACCGAACTATCTGCATATATACCGTCTTTATGATGGGGCGTGATAGAATGGTAGCAAGGTTCAACCCAAAAAAACCACCATATGAGACTCTACTCCCTTTGCGGAACCAGTGGGACCCTGGGGGGATAGTCACACTCTGCTCTGGGGCTAGAGTATGATATACGAGGTCGTACCTACAGATGGCTCGAGAAGTGATGGGATATCAGGGGCTAGTGTAAATGATTTCCACTCCCCTAGACGGTACTATTTTTCCCTTGGGGAAATATGCCTCAGTATTCCAGTGAGAAATACTAGCTATTCTGGCCTGTGTTTAAATCCTTAAAGAATTGGGGACCTCAAGCCCTTAAAGAATTGGGGAAGAAAGACATTAGGGGACCAATCCTCATATGCTCCGATAGTCAGGCAACCTTGAAGATACTGAACTCTTCATGGAGCAAGTCACACTTGGTGGTAGAATGCCGTCAGGTATTAACTGACCTTGCCAGGCTTTTCAAAATTAGGTTATTCTGGGTTCCAGGCCATGCAGGAATACCCGGAAATGAGATCGCCGTTGAACTCGTAAAAACGGGAGACAGCTTCAACCCGATAGGCCCAGAACCAATCCTACCCATCTCCTCCAGTAAGGGTAAGTCGGAAATCGAATGCTGGGTTCAATCCCAGCATCTCAAGATCTGGAAAAGCTCTGTGGGTTTAAGGAAAGCCAAGCTCCACATTGGGGGACCAAGGCCTATCTTTGCCAAGAAACTTCTGTCTCTGAACAGAAGCGAAATCGGGGCTATTGTGGGGTTATTGGCAGGTCACTACAGAGTCAATAGGCACCTAAACCTCTTGGGAGTCGCGAACTCACCCAATTGTAGATGGAGTGAAGATGGTATTGAGACTACGTCTCATCTTATTATGCGAGTTTCCGGCAGTTGCTAGAACTCGAAAAAACTTCCTGGGGGAAACATTCATGGACCCTGAGGAGGTCAGACACACCCATTAGAGACACTCAGGCCTTTATCAAGGCCACTGGTCCATGAGGAAGGATGGCAAGATTATATTTGAGGCTTTTGAGATGTGGGTTACGTGAAGGATGGAGAAGGTAATGTGGATAGAAAGAAAACTGTTGAGAGGAGAAGAGGAGGAGGAGAGAAATTGTTGAGAGAAACCAAAAGAAGGCAGGGAGGGTGGAGTGATGGGATACTCAGAAGTGATGGGTTGTTGAAGACAGTAATGGAGAGTAGAATGTTCGGCATACAGATTCTAGAGAGGTAGGGAAAGAATATATATTTCAAATATAATGATAGTTGGAAATACGCAGAGTCGAAGAGGGTTATGTATTAATATATTATCTAATCCATGCTCTTTCTCTTACATTCTTACTTTAGGGTCGTCGATAGAAAAATATTGCCATATACTGGGGCTACCGTTTGATTCCATCATATTGTTTCACTTAAAGAATCTACATCGACATGGTAGTACCCTGCAAGCCACCACTAGGGTGTGTGGTAGGGGTGATTTCATATGACAGTCAAACCCAAATACGCTATAGCTAATCAAATTAAATATGCAGACCTCCTGCCATTACTATCTTTTATAGTAATGGAAAGAACCATATTTAAAATCTCTATTCGGAGATTCACCTGATTGTTCTAGTTCGGGAGTACACCTGATTGGATTATTTTATTTTCTTGATCTAATCTCTGTATGTATGTAGTACTTTTAAGGGAATCGGGTTTTCTGAAAAGTACGATTTACTCAGTTGCACTAAAAATGTCAACTGGAATTATCTGAAGACATCGTTCTTTCAACTCTCGACTCAAAGAGTTTATAAATTTTTCGGATTTTTACGGTTTACCATAAATTTGTACTAAATGTGTCTTGCGTGGGAAACTTTCCAAAACAGAAAAACAAGATTTTTTACTCGTGTTTGCTTTATTACTAACATTTGGTTCGCAAAAGTTTATTTTCCTCTTAATTATACCCTCCACATGTCGCCTGAGATTGAAGTTTGAACCCAGCTACGATTGGTCCCGAGCTTATCAATGGACCACTAGTCCTATGAAGTTTTGAATCAGTTCGGTGAAAGTAAATGCGGAAACTATATTATTACCTTTTTTGAATCAACCATTTCTCATTCCAGCCGTCACTTCTCATTTTATCATGTTTACTTGAAAATGAATTAGGATGTATTTATTTAAAATTTAGAGTTTTCAAATGTCTGTTTTAATTTCTAAGACATGGCATATATATATCCTTCATCAGATAAGAAAAATATCTTAGTGTGTAATACTTTATAGAAAAATATACGATATTTTAAGTACTGTGGCAAGGTGGGAGATATTGAAATAGCGATTGAAATGTCTTGCTCCTAAAGCTCTCTCCAAAAAAGACTGGAATGCAGAATCGAAAGTATTGGCATTCATGCCCTTGGTTGGATTCGAACCCGCGACCTTAGGGTGAGCACGCTACAGGCGCTAACACCCGACCTCGATTCTGATGGAACCCGATTCAGATTTTATTTAATTAATGGAAAATAACTATCTTGCTGCAGAGTTAGAAATTGAACCGGATAAAAAATACACAAACTGGAAATCACACCTGATCCAGATTTTTCTTACCAAGCTATTGCAACATCCCCTTACAGCCTTGACATGGCTCCTTTAGATTTTTGACCGTATCCGAAGTTTGACCGTCCTTAAATCTTACCGTTTTTAGAGTCGCGAAAAGCAATTTTAGGCAATGTAAAATTCAAACTCACCGCTACGAGCCATTTCCAGAGAAGTCCTACATCGTTGTTTCCAGTGATGGAAAGGCTGTTGGCCTAAGAGTATGTGATTAGAAGGGGTATTCCTCAAGTAAAATTAGGCATTTTGATCAATTAGACAAATGTTTTTCGGCACAAGGTCGGATACGTTTTGCACAGACATACATAGTACTCAACGATACTCTCGATACTCATGCGTACGTAACAGTGCTCTTGGAGACAAGACAGGACATTGTTGAAGTCACAATGTATTATTATGTGGCTTTACTCTTGCGCGGAAAACATTGATTGTGGTCGTTGCGATAATCTTGTGATAAATTTGAGAATTAAATACTTCCATTTCATTCCATGAGAGTGATTAACGAGGAGTTTCCCTTTACCGGTTTAACGGTAGTTAATCACGGCGAAGGCAACTATCTGATTCCGTGAAAGGCACTATATGATACCTATATGGTTGCACTCTCCTATCTTTAATTTTTTTTAAATCTGCGAGTTCCTTTACGTTAATTACCAAGAAACGAAAGTTGTGAAAGACAATTTCATTTGTATATATTAACAGTTTCTTTTAAGCAATTAGTGATTATTCGTGTTCTCCAATAAACGTGTTGCATTACCCAATTAACAATATTCACGCTATTTCAATACAATTTGATGTTTGTACATTTCACAGATTGTTATCTTTTTTAAATTTTCTGGTC
This sequence comes from Rhinocypha anisoptera, assembly GCA_011762765.2. Taxonomy (NCBI): domain Eukaryota; kingdom Metazoa; phylum Arthropoda; class Insecta; order Odonata; family Chlorocyphidae; genus Rhinocypha; species Rhinocypha anisoptera. The sequence goes on along the minus strand of WURS02110570.1, from coordinate 4,027 downwards.
AGCTGGATTTTTGCCATTCTTAAGTGTATTGGAATAAACCTTTCATCATTGTAATATTTTTTTAAATCTAAGAATTTTCTTTTGCACAGTAATACGTGGTTTCGCAATATTGTGTCCTTTTAAAATAACTGGGTCACTCACGGACTTACCCATTCATTAAAACCTACTCCTGGGCACTTTTTCTCAGACTATGGACTTGAATATTTCGAGGGAAGTTCCCGATTGCCCTTGAGTTTGGAAAGAGCAAAAAGGCATGAAGAACCAGTCTCGTGCCCGATACCATTAATTAAATATTTACTGGTAAATGCGAAGAAACAGGTAAATTTGTTAACTTTAGCTCGTTAGGAATCACTTGGAATATGCTTCGTGAATTGGACCCGTATGCATGAACCACAAGTTAGGCGCGCGGTGGCCTTGTATGGAAGTCGATGGCACATAATCTAGGACTGCATGAAACTCCTTTGAATTCTGCGTAGATATTTCCATTTTTATTTACTGCCCCGGAAAATTAACTACACCTTAACTTACATCCTAAACTAAACCGCAGATTCGTAATTCTCAATCTGTCTTCATTGCATGCATCGACGTTCAATTCTCACGCAGGGTGGGAATGCGATCCGGGAATAGCGTGCAAAGTGGCAATCGTTATTCCAGATCCATCATGGGGAAATCACGCGAGGAAAACATGTGTTCAAGAAACCAGTGCGTTGGGAATCACCAGAAGAATACTTGGGAATTGAAAATAAAAAGTACAGAGCGTTGTCATTTTCCACTCGTTAGGCCTCACTTGAGATGTACTTCTTTTATATGGGACCCTGATGTGTGGAAGGAGCGATCGACGAGTTGACAAATATGGGTGAGTCGCAGATGTGTGGGGTGAGTGAGATTCGCAGACAAGGACTTCACGAAAACAAATGTGCGCATTACAGGATTTCTGGATTCGACTCGGGTATGGGAAATGCTGACATATGTAAGTTCAAAAGATTAGGCGAGTCTGATTTAGTATTTTCCCGCCGCAGAATTCCAGTGAAATCTTCACGGGTTTTCCACCTGGTCATGCTATCAGCTGCTGATTTAGCTGCCAAAGTTACAGTTTCAAGTCAGCTAAATTAAACATTGGCAGATATTACCTTGACCCGGTGTAAAACCCTAGAAGAATATCCCACTTAGGGCGGATTTCAGTCAGACATATTCTCCGGTGATGTGTGGAATATACTCGTATAATCAAAAGCCCCGCGAACTCGGCACGATTATGTCACAGAAATAAAGTTACGTAAATAGGTATATACCCGAACCTCAAAGTAGGGATAACCTAACTCTGTTCCCGAACAAAGAGATTTAGAATGTTGAATCCGATCTTTTCCTCTGATAATTGGAGACAATATTGGCAATCATCAACCCGAAGATCTAAATTTTAATTTGGATTAGGTAGTGTGGTTGATTTAGGACGTGTCTGGCGTGAAATCACGCCCGCCAAACTTCCTAGTTGTGTCTGTGATTGATATTACATGTAGATTGTGGAATATATGATAAAAATTTCTGTTTCCCCACTATATTTTGCTTGATTGTAGCACACAATGTGATAAAGGAACACTCTTTTTTCCCACGACTGCCCTTTGCAACTTTTTATGAACATATCGTTTGGAACAACCAAGTGAATTAATTTTTCTTTAACAGATGAATGGTATCTACAGCCAATACTTATCTGAATGGCTTCTTGTGACACCTTATATCAAGTTTATAATCATCACATTCTGGAAGGAACAAATAATTATTATTCCATTCTAATTTGAGGGAATTCGTTGTGTTCTTAATCTATTTTTTTGCTGTTCTTTAGATCAAGATCAATAGTTTTTCAAAACAAATAGTAATTTAATTGATTCTCATTACTCATAGTAAAACGTTGGTTCAATGGGTGGTGTATTTTTTACTATACGAGTATAATAATGATAATGAATTAATGGACCACGTGGGAGTTTTTAAAATCAAATTAAAAACACGAGTAACAATCTCATCATTTGCTCGAGATTTACTAGATTGATGAAATTGCAAGCCAAGTCGATATAAATAGATGGTCGAAAACATTACTGAACATGTAAAAGCTTATATCCATTCGGATCATCCCATTGACCATTCAGTTGAAGTGAGGAAATAAATATCACTGTGCTAGAACCAGTGTATGCATAAATTTGTGAGGATTGGGAGATCACCCCAAGGGTAGAAAGAATGTTTTAAGAAGATTGTTCACCATATTGAACTTTTCATTCTTATCTTCTTTCTCAATGAGACCTAATGTCTCATATGCCCTTTCAGGAAAATTTAGGATATTATTAATATTTTATACAATCAATTATTCAGCATAAACTTAATACTTTATTACAAAAAATGTACATCATAAATTTATCTAAAGGTTGAAGAATTGAGATTTATTTTGAAAAAGGTGATGAGAATTATATATAGAGTTTTTATTAGTATTACTATGTACAAATGCAATAAATGAAAAAATATTATGTAACTTCTCAGTCTTTCCAAGTATTAAGATGTTGGTGAGAAAGACAGTAGATCTAATTTTGATGCTTTCTTCTTACTTATGGCATGGTTTGAGTTTTGTTTACGTTTACAGATTTCTTTCTAAATTTATTCCTAAAATACTCCATCTAATATGTTATTCCAACAGTTCCCGCATAAGATTTTGTATTTATCTACAAAGGTCTATCGAAATTTCGAGATGAGTAGCCATCATTTTATTGGGTGTTGTAAAAGATTTCAGTGATTATTTTATCAGAGTGATGTGGAGCTGCACCGACAATTTCACGCAATTCATCTCCGTCATGTGTTATGAAAGCTTTTTTAGCGTTCCATTCAAATTATTTATGTATATCATTCCTTTTTTTTTATTATCCTCGGACTCTTGCTTATCCCATACTACCGCCTGTTTTCATTAGTATGAACAAGTTTTGAATTGCGATTGTCAGAAGTTCACCGATTGTGATAGCGTTGAATTTAAGAGATAATCTTTGTTGTTTAGCGACAATTACGTTTGTTCCATTCGCGACAAGTTCCATCCCCCAACAAACGCGATGCTCTCCCACGGTGGATGTCCTTAAAAACCCGATATCGACACATATAACTGCGACCTTCTCTTGCCAATAAATCACCTCCCGGGGGGACGACGCACTGCAACACGAAAGAAATCGAAGGCTCGGCAATCAACTCCCAACTTGAGAGATTGGCAATGCACGGTCCTGCATCGACGTCACATCGTAGTGCCCATTCCGCGGAATCCTTGACCCAGGGACCTTTTGCTTTTTTCGGTGGAGAAAGTCCATCTCCATCGCGAAGTCACGAGAAGGGATGAGACGTACTTTTTGTGTCACGGTGACGGATCTTCGCCCCTTGAGGTGGGTTCACTTTTTCTCATAAGGTATCTCGCCATGCCTCTTTCCAAATACCTGCATGATGTCCATTACGCTCTCTGTAGACTTTTGATTGATTTTTCTTTCAACTGTTCAAGTGTTCCGCCGCTCATAGAGAACGAATGATGATTTTCAATGCTTTGGAATGCACGCGAGACAGGCTTGCTGCCGACTGGACGCTCGTAAAAGGGGAAGTGCATCGTATTTCGTTGCCACTGCTCTCGGTAATTCCTCCGTACGTAAAGATGTTAGTGTTCCGCAAGAGTTGTCGAATCGTTTTCCAGGATCGAAGGACCGTAGACGACGTCACGTGTCTGGTGGTGGAGACGCTGTCGGGCGCTTCATCGATAGCGCGCGGGGCGGAAACATCTTCGATGAAAATTATCGGGGGACGAGTGGGAATCAATGGCCGTCGGTATTTTTGTCCTTCGATGGCAGCTCAGTCTAATTTGGAGTCGCGGATGGGTCGGTGCAGACGGAGACGGGAGGAAGAGGGCTGTCGCGGCGAGCGCGCCACCCTCTAGCGGCGCAGAAGCTTCGATTTGCCGTCGGCGAGGGAGCGGGCGTAGATGCGGTGGCCGACGGCCGTGGTTTGTCCGACGATGGCTTCC
>WURS02110462.1:0-23125 GCA_011762765.2 Rhinocypha anisoptera | reverse complement strand
CTGTTCGCCGAGAAGGACCATTTCACCGCGTAAGGACCGCGGACGGACTCTAGTAAGTAGTGTGCTATCTGGGAGTGAAACTCACCCGAAAAAAGGGAGATTGGTTTTTATTCTTGACATTGTGATTAGAGAGCCGATAGAGGGAATGGTTTTGAAGGACAATATGAGCATCAGCTCGCGAAAACTGTCTTCTTTACTCTGATATCCACCAAATGAACTCAGGTGACGTCGGTTTGCACTACAATTATCTATTTCCAGCTGCACATAACTCCACATTCTCCCATTTCCCCTTCGTAGTGCCCATTTTCCTCCCTTTCCTCATCTGCCTAACGATTTCGTGGCCGTTTCTACCGTGACCGCTGACATCACCTCTTAAAATCCCTCCAGTCTGCTTCGTATGACTTCCTTAAGGAAGGGTTTATGCCAGTGATTCCCAGAGAGGGGGCTACAGCCTCTTGCGGGCGTTGCTTTAGTCTAGTGGGGGCCAAAAAAAACAAGGTGCTGACGGGGAGGGGTGTCGCCGGAGGGAGGGTAATGAGCGAGCGGGTAAAGCATATCAGAATGTCAAGGGGGGGAGGGGGAGTTTTATATTGAACCAAGGGGGCAGAAGCACGAAAAAGATTGGGAAACGCGGGTTCATACTGTCCGCTCAGACACGGAGCGTGTCACCAAGGTCTCCGTTCAGACAAAATTTCTTGCGTAGAGTCGAATGGGGGTGTTTCTTTTTTTTACTAAGCGTAGCGTCTCCGCACAGACACGGAGCGGCTGCGGGGTGACAATACATATTTCTTCGGAAGAAAGTTTTGTCTGATACGCAACATGCCCAAAAGAAGACGTTGGTATAAAATAGCCTCCGCTCAATTCAATCCAGCAATTGGACCTGGGTGATGCCCTTCTGCCTGCACGATTTTATTTCTTTATTTTTATCAAAAAATAGACGGAAAACGATTCTGAAAAAGATTGTTGAACTGTCACTGCGACTTCTCGATGTATTGGAAATACCTTTCTTTTCAGCCGTTATGGCTGAACGACGTAGAAGCGTAGAACGATATATGTAGAGTCCAATATTCTACAAAATTTCTTTTTTTTTTAGTTTTAAACACTTATGCACACTTAAACGACGACGGTTTCCTTCTTATCAATCTAGTGATTCGGCCAAGACGCATAAATCTTTAAGATAAATACGTTTAAGCATATTTAATGTCGTTTAAATATTTCTTAGCTGTACTGTACTCATTCGGGAACTGAGAAAACAGAGAGAGGACAGAATATTGGCAAGGACACTAACGGAACGAATCTGATACTTACCGTGTCAGATTAGTTATGCCAGTGTCCTTGTCAATATTCTGTCCTGAAGAAAGAGTGACGTTTCAGGCGTATTTATTTATTTGAAAAAATAGCCCACATACAGAATTTCTGCCAATTTAAAGTGGTACATATAAAAACACAATACAGATAACATATACATACAAACAACAACAATAACAAGGTAACAAGAAACAACTGCAAGGGAAGGGGAAGAGGTGGTGTTAACAGTTTTCGGAGAGATGATTTAGAGCTAGGTTGGCAAAGGTATTTGAGGAGAGAGAAAACGGATCGAGGCTATACGGAAGTGAATTAAGTAGGGAGGAGAGGCGGAATAGAAATGAACGTTTGGTGAGGGATAATCGAGGGATAGAAATATGGAGTAACGAGTGCGAACGGGTGGGTCGAGATGGCACTCTCAGCTGAATAAGGGACAGGAGGTCGGGGCAGTCAGTGAGGGAATTTAAAGTATTGTAAATTATTTCGGTGGAATTGGAACATAGTGATGAAGCTACACTGAAATTTTGCACAAGGAAAAGATCAACTGAGACCTACGTTTCAATGTTACAAGATCGTCACCAAGCATTAGGACTGACGATGATGTCGCAACATTGAAACCTATGCCGCAATAAACCTTTTCTTCGTGAAAATTTTCTGTGTATATCTTTCTCATTCCGTCCTGAGCACGAACGACCGGGATAGTTCCATCCGATACGGAATGTACGGCGATCATTCTCGCCGATGTCAGTACGGAGTCGTGCTGGCGAAGCTCCCTGAAGAGCACCGTAATGCGAGATGCCATTTGACAAAAGAGCCCCAAAAGGAAATGAACAACCTTCCCGTGCGGTTTACGGCCGCTTGGGAAAAGGAGAGGACGTTTTAACGATTGGGGGGAAATCACGTTTGTTAGCGAAGGCAACAGAGTAATATCCCTTGTGTGCGTGTGTGAGAGAGCGAGAGATGTTCATTCAGTCGCCACTTGTCAGTTACCACCAAAGTTTTAAATGCTGTTCGAGTGCTGTTAATTGCAGAGGCTGTGCTCGGTGCGATCGATGGCGACGGGACATCGGCGGGGAGAGGCGCCCGGGGATTGGGAGGGGTGAGCCAACCTTTTTAGGGACAGAGCTCAACTTTCCGCGCGACTCTTCTCAAGGGGGAAAAAAAGGGTACGCCATCACTAGAATACATGTGAGGGACCTCCCTACCGCAGATTTCCTTCCTTCAGGGGACGACGCTTTAGAAGGACCGACGGGGCAAGGTCAGCCCTTACAAAAAAAAAGACTATTGAAGTGTCAAAGTTAGACCGCCAATTAGTCGATTAAAGTCTCCTGCACCGCGAGACTCACCAGGGGTGACACGAGCATCCATGCTGAAGTAAGGGGCAGCTAAAGAGTTCGTTGAGCATGCAGAGGAAAGGCGCGGGCATAATAAACAACAAACATTTGCATTGTAACGTCAGGGTTATTTTGTACCATTCTCCTTCTCGGGAGTAAACCAAACAAACGCCGCACGCTTCCAAAATTACGTCATTAATCTCGTCGTTTCTCATTTCACACATTCCCCCCACACACTTCGCACTCAACAGTCCCCGCTATTCCTCCACACAACAATCCCCCGCTGTTCCCCTTACACAAAAACACCAAACAAAAACTTTCCAACAACCAACATCCAAAATTCTACTCCACATCAAAACAATGAAACAAATGGCCAGCACCCAACATCACAACAATAGGCTAGACGTTACGGCACCAATCCGGATCGTCAGGAAACGTGGGTGGGGGTATGTCGTAAACCCCGAACATGTTTCCGAGCACAATCGTATATTATAGCAGCAAGGAATTCTTCTCAGGCTTTAATATAATTTGGAAGACAATTTTATTAGAAGCTCTTTTTTTCGTGAGATCTTAGTTTCAATAAATTTTTCCGCATTCATTTGTCTAGAGAGCAGCTGCACTCCCCTAGACGATGCTAATGGCACTCACTGCTGTATGAAGTGTTGCCTATATTTATACTTTTGTAGAATGATTTTTATTCACTTGGATCACGCATTATCCTTAAGATGCCATTTGGCTATACAACCATAGTCAAAAGTTACTGATTTCACACCAAGCGATTATCGGGCTTTTTGCTATATTTACGAAGAGCATCTGAATCAAATTGATTTTAGTCAGTTGTTATTAGTAAGTAGTTATTAGTAACTTACTTAACGTATTTTTTTAGGCAGATGATATTTACTTTTTTCGATATTTCGATCATTCGATATTTACATCAATTTTAAGCTCAATGAACATTATTTTGACTTCCGTGACCAACCTATGGACTTGAAATATCGAATATTATATGTACAGCTCGAATGTTTACTTGTTTTATTGTGATTCTCTCTTCAAACTAATTAATACGTTTATCGGAAACAGGTTTATTGTTAAAATTACTTGTTTTATGATCACAAATGAAAAACAAACAAACTGATTACTTATGTCATACATTCTGGAAATGTCACATATATTCATACTTTGTCAGCACTGCACTATGAAGGTGGACGCTAACTCGTCAGTTTTTTCGAATGGAAATAAAAATCCGTCGTTTTAGCTATGGACAATAAAATATATTGTACTTATTATTAATTGGAAAGAAATGTCAAGTGACAAGCATAACTTTTGGAAGGGACTGAGAATGTATATCAACAAAGGATATCACAGAGTCGAAATTAGTTCGACGTTGCCACGTTTATGCATTGCAATTGAAGAAAAGCGTGGAGTACCTGCAATTCATTATAAATATTTCGTGTACTATTCCCTGATTGATTGTTTTTATTGGTGATATCAAATTATAACACATTTATTACCCTTGATTGTTTCAATGGATTCTCAGTTTTATTTATGTTTAATTTCCCTAGTAGTAAAGTTGTAGAATCACATCGAATCAGCCATCTCCCATGAGTGTGCATCTTAATTTCCAACTGCGATATCTTTCGAAGGATCTTCTGAATCGTTTTGAAATTCGGTAGGTTAGTTACTTATAATAGGTATAAGATCCAACCAAAATTTCCTATATTTGTCATTATTTCAACTTATATCCCATTGATCCTTAATCAGAGTCCCAAATTGGGAATTTTCTTTAGTGAAAGTGCGTCAGGCCAATACTGAATATTGAGTATAACAATGGAAAATAACATTATAACACACAAAGGTGGATTTTCCGGTCAGTATTTTAGATATGAAATTATGGCAAAAACTCAAAACTCAAGTTGAAAAAATCACTTTATATAGCAACAACTGAAAATTCAGGTACATTAAATATACTGGCGACATGGTTTAAACATTATGAACGTCCTTTCTTGGATATAACGACAAAAGTCTAATTAGTAAGAAAACGGAGGGACTCGGAGGGCCTCACAAAGAACAACCAACAAACTGTAACTTATAAATTTATCAAAACCGAAGTTTTTATCACGATACAAAAATCTTGACCTAGTAAACAGAAGTAAGATGAGTGGGTATAAAGTTTAATTCAAAGAGATTTGGGCGGTGAGCAAGGGGACTAAATCAACGGAGACGTGATATGACGCAAAAGAGGGCAGACTTAATTACTGGCGATTTAAATCTTGCGAAGTAATCAGCTTTAGAGGATGTGATGACTGGAATGAAGTTTGAAAAACTATTGAGGACAACGGCCGAAATGTTCTTCCGGGCTAGCGGACAAAGTAAAAGTTTCTTTGATGATGATGAAGGGTAATCTACCCGTTAAGGTAGGTTTTTGATGAGTATGAGCTTGGATTGGCCGCATAACATCTAACTAAAATCCCTCTTCAAATCTTCGTTCTTCCTACCCCCTATCATTCTGTCCAAAATCCCTATTCTCTCTTCCTACTCCTACCCTGCTTACCCAACATTGTACCCTCTTTTAAAACCTTCAACAACCCATTGCCTCTTGAGTGCCCCTCCCACCTTCACCTTTCCTGTCTTTTTTGGATCTCTCGCAGCAAACGCCTCTCCTCGCCTTACACCTTTCTCAATACTTCTTCATTCGTTTTCCTCTCTGTCCACTTCATCTTCTCCATCCGTCGCCAAACCCATATCTCAAAAGCCTCCAATCTATGCTCATCATCCTTCCTCATGGACCAGGTTTCGGGTCCATGTATAGTGCTAAGCTCCATATTAGGGTTTTCACTAAAATTTTCTTCCAATCTTTATTTAGGGTTCTTCTCATTAACCCTTTCCTTTTCCCAAAGGCCTCTTTTGCTAATGCAATTCTTCGTCTGATATCACTATGTCCATTTTCCTCTATAATGCTTCCCAAATAATTAAACGTTTCTACCTGTTCTAATTTATCCCCTTCGAACTTGATATTCAGCCTAGCTTTCCTACTTCACGAAAATCTCATTTCTATCTCATTACTACTCTCATACGAAAAGGTTCTTTATCATTAAAAAAATTTAGGTATTAAATTATTACACATAATTTAGTATGTGGTACTAAATCAAGTGTCAATGAATTAATTACCCCTTCTCGTTAATTAATTGCACCATCAAGACGGATATCTTTAGGCAAACTCCTGCATAAATCATCTACTCTCTAATAAATGTCTGTTCCTAATTGCTACCCCCCTCGGCTCTGGTAAAATCTTTTTTTCCAATTTTCTTCGATTTTCTTTACTCCAACAATTGAAAGAGGAAGGGAACAGCAACGGAAAATGGAAGGAATTAGAAGAGATAAAAATTAGAGAGGGAACATAAGAAAGGATGAAAATTGATCTTTAGGGTGAATGGTAGAAATGGGCGACTCTGATTCGATTCACTCGGAAATCGATTATTTTAACACGATTCCCGATTATTTTGAATCAATTATTGTGACATGATTCTGATTCGATTCGTTTCCTTTCCAATTCGATTCAGTTCATATTTCGATTCAATACCGATTGGGATTCAGTTATGATTTCGATTCAGATCCGATTCTGATTCAGTTTCGATTCCGATTAAGTTACGATTCCAATTCAGTGACGATTCCAAATCAGTCACGATACCGATTCAGTTAAGATTTACATTCAGTTACGATTTCGAATCAGTTAAGATTTCGATTCAGTTACGATTCCGATTCGAATCGATTCACATGATGCGATTCGAATCGATTTAGAGGATCAGATTTTTAGAGCGAATCGATTCACACATTACGATTCAAATCGATTTGGTCGAATCGATTTTATTCCTTGAAATAGCCCATCTCTCGTGAATGGTAAAGCAAAAATGGAGAGGCTGAATATTAATCGAAGTTCTTAAAAGATTTGGTGAAGAGAATCATTTGAGGAAGAGGAACCGTACGGAAGCAGAAACATGAATTTTTAACATGAGAAACGAGAAATGAGAGATCGCCGCAATAAACTACGAAGAAAAGATGACAGTTAATACTATGCCTTTAACAACTAAAACAAATTCATGGACCCAAAGCCTATTATTTTAATAAATTTCCCCTTAGCCTTGAATTTCCATTTGCCTCCCCAAGTTCATCTTCAAATTTTACTACCAGTGCAATCATCAGAAATAAGGATTAACTTGTCCGCAATTTTTTCCTCAATGTGTCCTCAATAGTCTGAGTAGTTTCTACTACCTTCAAATTTTATCTACTGGAGAATGGTCCTTAAGATTTTCTCTGACAATTTCTCCAATATATTTTCTAGAACGTCAACAACACACGGTTCAATTATTAATATACCAATTCTAATAATTCGATTTGTGAAAAGCTTCATCGCACTAGTAATTACTTCTTCCAGTCTCAACTTTGGTGACTGGAATACCATTGTTAAAAAAAAAGAAATTAAGGCACGTGAAAAAAAAGTTGATGATATAATAGAAACAAAAATGAATATGTCTAGCCTCCGCTGCGACTCATCGGAAGAAGTAGGCGGAGAATAGATATTTAAATATATATATATATATTTTTTTTGACAAAATTTCCATATCTACCACCGAACATGCTCGCTTTTATTCATTCCACAAAAATATTTTTTAAACTTTAAAACGCATTAGACGAAGTTTATAGAAAATGTCCCTGAGGCTTAATGTAACCAAGGAATGCTCTGGCTCACGCTAAGAGAAAATAAATTCCAATAAATAGAATTCCTCTGATTCACTATTAGCTCCAACTCTCAGCGTTACCGCAAACACTGTACATGGTTTTCTGCCATTCGTGTAAACACATTTACAAAATTATGGCCGGGGTTGAGTGTCAAATGATTTTTTAATGCATCTCTATTCCACTACGCTCCGCATGATAACCGGTAATCCGAAAGGGTTGTTGTCCCCCGGTAGAACCATTGCGTATTATAGCATGCACGTTTCAAGGAGAGCTGCAGCTGATTTTTTTAAAGAACAAGCTGGAAGCGATTGAGACTGAATTGAAATTGATGCATCCAACGCTAATTGTATATATATATATATATACATAAAGGTATATACCACCTGTAAACGTATTAGTAATTTAAAAGTAAATCCAAGGCTCTACATATCTGCATAATCCATTATTCACCGAAAGATTTTGTAATATTTTGACCGTGAGATGGTAAAAAAAAGCAATGTGGAATCTTATCACTTGAAAAACGTCGTTTGTAATTCATCACTTTGTGACCTCAAAGTTTCTTCCATGGATCACCTGAATTTCACTTTTTCACCAGAATCGTAATGGGGTAAGTAATGGTTCATAAGTGAGTCAGCGGTTACACTTTTATACAGCGCTATGTATGCAAGAATATCAATCTCATTTAGTTTCAAGAACCATTAATCCAATGTCCTGGGATTATAAAACGATCTTTCAGGTGGAAAATTGGCATACAATCAATCATTATATACCATGCATATATCGTCTTATAAAATTGATATAATACAAAAATGGATTTTTTCAATTTTAAAACATGAGCATACAAAGCAGAAATTCGATGATTCCGCACTTACAATTATCAAATACACCTGTCTATTGTGAAAATAGATTTACAATACTGCATGAATTACGAGAGAATATCATTATAAAACCATGAGTGACAACAGAAAACGACCAAGTTTCACATCGTTGCGAATATAAAGGGATATTAATAATTAGTAATGATGATCCATAATACCTTCATGAGTTGACATTTTCGGGGAATCCAGTAGGCTTTAAAAAAGAAAGAATAAAATAAAATGTGCTTAAAGTGGATTTTTATTGAACATTAAACTTCCAAATTTACAATTAAATTCCTACAGACGATTGTGACAATGAGATATACGCCAAACATCGCACACATATATAATCAAAAACATTTACATCTCGCTGCCATCAATTGAATGGTCCGTCCTCACCGAGGAAAAAGAAATCCTGCGACAAAAAAAAGGCGTGCTTACTCATGCTCAGTTGAGATAAGATACCTTTGAAGCATCCATATAAATTCGAAACGCGAGACAAGGAACTGTATTTGTAGGTCCTACTCAACTTCAGGAGAGAAAAAAGTCAACAGTTTCCGTTACCTGCTCCTAAAAAAAAATTGTCAAATAAACTTTTGACATTTCGTCGAAGCTTGGTAACTGAAGAAGAAAATATACGGAAGGTCGGGAATTCTGGAGATGATGTATTTATGACTTAAACTTATATTTATGAAGAAAATATTTATGACGATGTAAACAGTTCTTATACCAGCGAAATGAAAAATAGCGTGAGGTTGCACAGAGTGGATGAATAACGCACAAAGGTCACTGGGAACTGCGGTACTAAACGCAAAGGAGATACCGATATACATCAGATGAACCATTTCAGTGAGAATGAAAGTTTTTGGACTTTTATTCCCGGCGGAGAATGGTGAGAATCGTTTGGGAAGACGAAATGAGAAATGTTACAAGGAGGGTAAAAAGTTGAGTAAACCATATGATGGTTCAAATGAAAAAAGAAAGGATTGGTCGATTCCTGAAGAAAAAAAAACATTGGAATTAGAGGCGGAGTGGAGGGGAGATTAAAGAGAGAAGGCGATCTGGGAGTGGCGAAGGGGGAAGATGTGCCGGGCAAATAAAGAGGAGTGCCAGAACTAAGTGATTTCAACGCCGTGGAGAAACAGCATTAAATAAAGAAGAATGGAGGTCTCTGGAAGGTCAATCCTCGCTTTGAAATACTAATGAATATATAGCGTAGAGGGGAAAGTTAATGCAGAGGGTTCTAGCAAAGAAGAGAATCCAGGAGAGGAAAGTAAAAATTATGGAGTAGATGGGTAAGATGATATTATCAGCGGGGAATGAAAACATACAGAAATATAGAAAATTATATATATATATATATATCGTATAGGTTTCTTTTCGACCACAGAAAAATATTGGTGATTTTATTTGTTGAGGAATTTGGTCAATAAAACTCGATTTCTATCTTTTTGCCAACGATTTGGTCTATTTTTAGACCCTCATCAGGGCAAGATATGGAGATATTTATGCTGGAATATTATCCAATATTAAGTCTTTTGCTGAAAATGGACTGGACAAAGGAATGGACTTAATATTGGACAGTATTGCAGCATAACCTTTGTATCTTCCCCTGCTGAGGGTCTAAAAATGGACCGAAACGTTGGCAATGAGATAAAAATGGAGTTTTATTGACCAAATCCATCAACAAAGAAAATAACTTATATATAAATAAATATATATATACTTCAGGAAAACCCAGAGGAGCAGCAACTACGAACACACGCACACACTTATACACATACTTACATACATAGAAACACTTAGCAAGTCCCGAAATATTTCTTAATATGTCTTTTAAGTGTTTCTACCTATGTGTGTATATGTATAAATGTGTGTGTGTATATATATATATAATCACTTCGAAAAGGTTCACAATGAGAATAATATAAGTTCGAACACTAGTGGAATGTACAAAGACACAGGACACAAAAAGAAAGAAACTCACAGTGGTGAAAAATTTTCGGTGGTACCACCACCTTCGTCCGTTCAGGTTATATATACATATAGTTGGTACGTTCCTGCCGAAACGTACCAACTAATCTTGTGAGTGTCCTATTTGTTTGTGTCTTTCTCTTTCTAAGTATCTATGTTTGTGTTAAGTGAATTGCGCTCTGTCACCACCAAGACTTTCTACTATATATTTGATATGCTCAAGGTGGCTTACAGTGACAATTCTATGAAGCGTGCGACATGTTTTAAGTGGTATGCGTGTTTTAAAGATGGTCTTCAGTCAATTGAAGACGATGAGTGTTCTGGACGTTTTTCCACGTCAACTGACGACTCACATGTCAACCAAATCAATACCCTGGTTCGAAAAAATCGACGTCTGACTGTGGGGGAAATTGCTGAAGAGGTTGGGATATCAGTTGGGTCATGTCACGAAATTTTGGGGGAGAAATTAAAGATGCACCGCGTTTCTGCAAAATTTGCTCCACGTCTGATGACGGAAGACCAGAAGGCCCATCGCGTTCAGACTTGTCAGGAGTTGCTTGAATGTTCAGGAGAAGACGAAACCTTCTTGTCAAGAATCATTCCAGGTGATGAATCTTGGGTGTACGGTTATGATATCGAAACAAAGGTTCAATCGTCCCAGTGGGTGGGTGAAAAAGGCCAAAAAAGCTCGTCAAGTTCTTTCCAATGTTAAGGTGATGTTAACAGTTTTCTTTGATGATCAGGGTGTTGTCCATAACGAGTACCTCCCCGAAGGCTCCACAGTGAACCAGACTTACTACATAGAAGTTCTAGAACGTCTGCGAGACGCTATCCGGCGAAAAAGGCCAGAAACGTTGAGGAGTGGTGACTGGTTTTTTCATCACGACAACACTCCAGCACATTCAGCCATCGGAACTCGTGAGTTCTTGGCCAAACATTCAATCACCGTTCCATATTCACCTGACCTTGGTCCTTGTGACTTCTTCTTGTTCCCCCAAATGAAAAAAACCTTTAAAAGGAAGAAGATTTGAGACAATTCCTGAGATCAAGACAAATGCGACGGTACAACTGAAGAGTATCACAAAAGAAGCGTTCCAGGACTTTCCAAAAGTGGAAAACCCGTTGGGATAAGTGTGTCCGTCGGGGAGGGGAGTACTTCCAAGGGGACAGAGACGTGTAACTCGTAAATAAAGTATATTTTGTTATATGAGATCAGTCTACGTATTTTTTGAACAGTCCTCGTATACATATATATTAGAATTAATAGAATATAAGGAAAGGTATATAGAAGATAGTAACACATAAAAGGACGAATGTGGTAAGGGTGATGGAAACCCACGGATTAATAAAAGAAAACATTCGTATGCACATACACACACAAAGAAGAACATGGAGAACCAAGCTCCAGAAGTTAGCTGGGAAGAATTTCCGTAATTTAAGTGAAGTAAGGTGACACACTCTCTTTGCCCAAATTGGGAAATAAAGAGAAAGAAATAAATTAGCCTTGGCACGCTTCACCGCTGAGGGTTACGAATTATATACGACATATTTCTCTTTGATCTGTTATATGAATAGATAAGGGTAAAAAAGTAGATATAAATTAAGTTTGGGGTAATATATTAGCGACCAAATTGCCTGCCGAATAAATTGTTAACCAAAGTGTGGGAAGTGTATCTTATTAAAACCAAAGTTTGGGGTGCTCAGAAAATCCTAAACATACCAATAAAATGTTCCATGAGTCCACAATGTCCGTCTTATATTTTTAGACGTAGATGAACTAAAATTTTATGACGCAAAACACTGTCTTTCGCTTCTTCATTGATAAACCAGGTTTTCTTCATTACTAGAATCCATGTACCTTTATACCATGAGATCAATTACTTCTTTTTTCTGTTTTCCGAAGACTATCAACATCCATTCCAGTAGAAGGATGAGAACGCCGTCATTCCTTCGTCAGCCTCGGCGTCACTTTCCTCGACGCCTTCGACCGGGCTTCCATGTGCGTCCACGGTACGTATGCATCTAATTACCAATTCTACCAAGGGAGTGACACGCGACGCGTTGTCACGGTAGAAACCTTAACGCCGCCAATCACGTCTATACTTTGCATGGCGGGCACACCCCTCTTTGAATTTGAGGCTCCCCCTCCACCATGTAACCGCAGGGGCGAAGGGGGATACGATGAACGTGGGGCTATTATTGCTTGCGACGGAGACTCAAGTTTGTCAACTTCTCTCTTCTTATTCGTCTTGTGCAAGCAGTTTTCCTGTGCCTATCCTGTACTATATGACCATAACATTTCTTCAGTATCCCCGTGGACCGTTTTCCTAGAAAGTCCTCTTTCTATTTTATATGACTGCACAAAAAAGGAAGCGTTATGTTTTCAGCGATTGGCTATGTATGCATGTTTGTTCCACCGTAGCAACTTAACAACTATACCGATTTTGATTCACAAACGCTAATTTGAACCGTTACGTTACTGGTAGTATCATAGGCTATATATTACCGAAAGTTTACTTCCGGGTTGAACTGAAGTCTAACATTTGCACATTAATAACACAGAAGGATCCAAACCTTTTCATGGATTTTGATGTAGTAAGACCCTTCAGTTGACTTTATAATGTGGTCGCGAGCTTAATAGACTAATAAGAAATTTATTTCTTTATATTCTCTTATAAAGGTTCTAAGACTACGCAAAAAATTCCAATCTTCTTCTCATTTCTCCGATTCTCTATTACCATATTATATTACCTTTAAGATTCACTCAAATGCACAAAAGAAAAAATAAATAAATAACACGACTTCAATGAACTACAAAGATAAAAAATATTGGCTTTCGTTTCTTTGAATATGTATTCATGAATAAATATTAATAATGTTTAACTACGAATAGGTGTTGGTGGTAATCTACAGCTATATCTGTCACCTGGAATACCTTATATCAATTGGGAAATTTTGACCTTCGATTAAAATTATTTATAGTCAGGGGGTATTTAGACAGTCTAATATAACAAATATATACAGACACAGACCCCGAATGCATTAAAAATTGGGAGTATTTAAATCTTTTTTATCTTTATTGTTGTTTCATTCATTACATTTATTCAACGTCTTCATATTATCTGTTTTTCAAATGCATTAATGTCCTCATCTTTTAAACCATGTTCCTCATTAGTTATCCTACTCTCGTTACTTTCGTTTCTGCTGTGTGGAAGCTAGTCAATTCGTGTATGGTCTTTTGACTATTGAATTTGTCATTAAAGGCCTTATTAACTTTTTAATATGCTCCACCTTTAGCTTTGTTGTGTTTTATACCCAATATTCTGTCATATGTATATCTTATTATTGAATCGCCTTCTTAATTTGGTCGTGATCCTCCTTTTCAGGGTGACCACGACTGATCATAGGAATAACATTTTTTAAATATAATATTATTTCCATTGTCAGCTCTAGGACAGTTCCTTCATCCTGTAATTTACAGCTGATGGCAACTGTTGATTTAATCAACAACTTTTCCTGGGGAGATAATTATATTTCCTTGTTAATCTAAGATATCAAGTCCCACTATTTTGCGCTCCAAAGTCTATCTCCTCGTAAGCACTGACGGGGAGATACTTCTTATGCCATGCTGCTTTACAGTACATTCTACCGTTTCAGGGGTAACTTTATGAAACTGACTGATAATGATAACTATTTGTTAATTCCACAGGACTGTTGAATCAGCAAACAGTTTATCATTACGTTAGATTAGCTGTGGGGAGGAAATTACTGGATGAGAGAGAAGTATATTTTTTAAGAAGCTACATGTGCTTGATAAACAAATCTCATTAATTAAAGGACAAACGTGTCTCGTTAACGAAATCTGTAAATTATAAGCTATTATGGAGACACATTAATCAGATATTTAACTATACTTTCCATCCAGAGTCGTAAAAATTCTTTTGTGATTTTTGTTAAACATCTTATCCTAAAGTGTGCGTTGAACAATTCCTCAATGTTTTTTCCTTCTAGTTGTAAGTATTGATTTTAAAATTTTTCGTTAAATTTCATTCATGGTTAGATCTGCATCTTCTCTCTTGGTTGTTCAACGTAAATTGGGAGCGTTATTCCAGAATAGTCACTGAAAAAACTCTTGGGCAATGCTTTTCTCTACCTCTGATCAGCGATATTTCTGACTTAAGATCTCTGAAGCAATGCATCGCTCGAAATCGCGCTTAAAATTTGGCTATACGACATACAATTTCAAATATCGCCAATCTGTATCACAAATTCGTAGAGGATTAGGACTGCAAATAAGTACATAGAACAATACCGACAGGAAACACAACTGTCATCTTCATTATCGTTGAAATGTTCTAAATTCATTATTTTTGTTTATTTTATCATTTTTTTCTCTTTTTTTGTTGGTTTTACTGAAAGTTTGCGAAAATATTCACTGAAACTTATAAAATAATGCTGGGTGTTTAAGTCGTACTGAATAATTACGAATGGTTCAAGTGATTTAAAAGTGGAGAGATACGCTGATGACGATGATCAAGGTTCGAGGAGACAAGCGGTATCGAAAAGACAAGCTGCATGGTCACGAAAATGAATAAAAAAAAATTATAATCATTCGCCTTTACTATCTCGAAGTAAAGCAATAAACTCATAGAAAAGAAGCTGGGGCTACAGAGAGAAAAATCATGGTCTTAATGGTAACATAGCCGTACATTCGAATGTTTACATTCCCATTTATTCACCCTCGTCTTGTAAACACAGGATATCTTCTTCTTTCCCATAGTCCTTGTTCTAAGGAATAGGATTCGATTCCATTGAAACCATAAGGAAGCAATTCCAGTGGGAGTCGATCAGACCTTCCACAAATAAGAAACACCGCTGGAACAGGTGTGTCTGTCAAGGGCAAGGGGGGTAGTCTTGAAGGTCTTACCACCGACAGCCCTTAAAGGCTTGATTACATCTAGAAAATAACCCCATATTTGTGCATTAAGTGGCAAATTTGGTGTTATATCGTATGGTGTTATCAAAATTGATTTTATTTTTTAATGATCCCTCACATTAAATTGACACACTCTTAATTTAATAAGTATTCCGTAAGGGAACACATTTACGTGAAACAACATACATTAAAATAAATATTTTGACACTAAATAATAGACAAACTCTGCACACAACAATTAGAATTAGGATGAGAAATGATGAAAAGGTAATTAATTTTAAACAAATCATCCCAATTCATATGAATTAACCAGGTTAAGACATTGAACTTGGTAATTGGGATATCATCATATGAAACAAATTAAAGTAGATACAGTAGATTTTGTCCTTTTTCCTTAATTAATTAAGCAACCTTAATAACAGCCATTCAGGAGTCATATTTTTATCACTCAAGATTCTTAACTCTTGTGCCACAGCATTCAACATCATGGTAATCTGGAAGTATCATTTGATATATTTCACTATCTTCTGCCACCCAAACTGACCCATTGGGGCCATTGCGTATTATATAGAGTGTTGCTGGTCCTAATCTTCTTGCACTATGAATAAGAAAATCCGAGTCAATTCTCATTTGGAGCAACAATAATATTGACTAAACTTAAATTTTCACTGTTTCTTTAAAGATATTTATGCACTTGAGTTGATCTTTAAGATCCACTCCTATCTCATATAGATATTATTCACATTAGCCCACCGTTCACTGCTCACATTCAGCTCCTATATGTACAAATTTAAGTTATCCGACTACGGTAACAACCCTATTCCAGCTGTTTATAGATATTAGTGTGAACAGATTTTTAAGGATCAATTCACATTTCTACAGGTTTGATGTTAGTTAAGTGAATTAAATGTGAATTCCAGTGAATTCAAATATACGAAATGATATTTCGACAAAAGGGACTTTTAATGAAACTGAGTGGTAGTTTCAGCCGTTCATCATACATGTGTACATATCAGTATATACATATACAGTTACAGATAGTCATAAGTATTAAATGTATAATAAAATATCCAAATTTTCATATCAATCAGGGACACCGTAAACCAGAGAGCAGGTAGATCAATCCAAAAGGGCCCGCCGAGGGGTTTACTCCGGCTTGCGAATCTGCTACTATATTGGGTCACTTGGCTATAAATACTTTTGTAGTCCCTCTAAGTACTTGCATACTTTCGTGTTACTCTCGACGAGTGTTTTAAAATTCAAGTTTGAAATTCCTCTCTCACATGTAACAATCTATGATTTTATGAGTTAATTTACTTATAACATTGTTGAAATATGAAGACACGCTAATGTGATTCAATGGAAAAAGGCAGTTCAGTAACTAATAAAACATTATTAATAACATCTATGACAAATATAATGAATAATAAACAAACATTGAAGACAAATTATGTGAAACACCAATTTATGTGGTCAAAAGATAGAATAGGTAGAACACTGTATTCGTGTAGCATTGTTAACGAATGGACATGATGGCATTAACATTAGAGTAGAAGAGGGACTCATGAGGAGAAAGGATGCATGGAACTTTTGGTAAAATCAGAGGAGACAGTGATAGGAATCGAAATACTCCAGGTCTTTGAAAGGGAACAAAAAGGAAAATAGAAGGGCCTTTAAGATGTGGCCGTTGAAAATATTTTCGCTTTATTTAAATGTCTCCATTGATATTAAGCAAATTACTCTAGGTTATGATTTTTGTTCCTTGAGAAAGAACATTGAGACGGATAGAGAAGTCCTTTAGATATGGGCGGGGGGGAAGGGCGGAGAGTGTAGTGAGGGCAGGGAGACAAAAGAAAGAAACCAAGGGGAATAAGTGAGACGAGGACGTCATTAGGAGCCGTAAGGAGTTAGGAATTGTGGATGGAGGGGGTTAAATGTAAAAAAAGGCAATGGAATGTCAAATACTGTGTCCGAAGTTAGGATATACGCTCGGTAGTAGGAGGAAAAGAATAATCGTTTTAATTTGTTGGAACTATGGCAGATCTAATGTGTGTAGACAATGAAATTAAACCCACTTGGTAAAATTCCACACTCGTTTAACTCGCCGGCAATGATTTCAGCATCTCGTTCGATTGTCTAGGTTCATTATTGCGATAACATTTTCCCACAAAATAACTCCTGGCACCATCTCGTAATGTGTCCAGAGCTATGTAGGAAGACTAGCGCAGGGCAAGGTGCAATGGGTAGACTACATTATGTAAGAATTCCTGAACACAGTGCTCTAGTAAATCATGGGTTTATTTTTAGCAACCTAAAGCATACTTCATCGTTTATTTAAGACAGCGTTTCTCAACCAGGGTACCCATAAACCCCCAGGAGCCCAAAAGAAGAAAACTTAGAAGCTTAGCTTTAGAAGCTTTGAGGGGTTCCACAAGAAGAAACTTGCATTTCGGGGGTCCATAATATAATCTAAAGGGTTCATGACCTGGGCGTACATGGGAATCCACATTCGTCAAGTTAAGACTCGGGGGTCCACAAGCAAAATAAGGTTGGGAACACTTACCTTAAGACATAATGAGCGCTGAAACTTTAGTTTCGTTTAGTTAATAATGATAACTATGAAACATAATTTCATTAAGGTACTTGCGTATGAATAAGCAAGTAGAGTATAAATAAATATTATGATTAAGGGCGTGGGAGAGCATTATTCAGTATTTGATATCCAAGAAAACGTCAACTCACGGAAATCTATAAGGTTTATTAATGTTTTCAGCCATCAAAAGTTACTATTCTATCGAAGCAATGGAAAAGTTACAATATGCTAAAGTGATTGCTGAAAAGCAAATTTGTTCCAACTAGATGGAGATGATTCTTCTGATATGTGTGACTGTGTGAAGACTCATGGAAATTCGGGAAAGCATATCTGAGACTTTCTGGGAAATAAATTCCAGACAATGGGACTTAACAAAATGTCTGTGCTCGTCACGACCGCGACGAAGACTAGCCTCCAACCGCTAAAGGGACGTTGTCGCTCTTCTGATTGGGACCATAATTCGAATCGCCTGACGCTCACCTCCACACTCGAGCCTCGCTCACTGCCACACTCGAAATCCTCGCGAGGATCAAATTAACTTTCGGGATCCCCACGGACGCAAATGACATAGACGTTGTAATCACGAAATGGAAACACTCGCTCTTTACAGGCAAATGACTCTTATAAACTTTCGGAAAGATCGGAAATTTTTTCGAAGAGCGTACGTACAGCCTCACGATTGCTTCCGCGTCATCTGATGACAATTAAGTCTGAAACGGCGACAATTTTGATATTTTTTCACGGTTGGATCGATATCGTGAAGGTACGACAAGTATGTTTCGCGTCATGCTTGAAGCTCTTACGGTTGTTTCGGCAGGCTGTTGAGTGAGTCTTTCAGCAGCGTCCTCTCTTCGGGTCCGTCTCGGAAATGCTCCAGCGGAAGGCCATCGATGGATGTAGTCATATCCGTCTCCGTGCACCCCGGACAAACCGCACACACGCGAACACATGTTTTATCGTAGGTCAAGCAGTCCTAGAAACGAAGAAATCGGGGACATTTAGTGAGGCGCGAAGTGTGACAAACGTACGGTTCGAGCGCGAAGATGAATCACATACTCCGTAGGACATGGTGGCACCGATCACGGCGTGCTTGCTGGCGGAGTAGATTGGGGCGCCTGGTAATCCAATCAGCCCTACCACACTTCCGACGTTAATGATAATTCCACCGTTTTTCCCTTGATCGGATCCCATGTACTTAAATCCTAGGCGAGTTCCAAATATCACTGATTTCTGTGCAGACAGGAAAAAGATTTTTTTAATCGATACAATTACAGGCCACCATTTCTAATATTCTAAATGCGTATCGGCTGTGGAGATACTTAGGAAAATAGGGATATTAATCACTGCTCCATTCACCCTAGTGTGTTCTAATAGATTTTATTTTAATAAATAATTTTAGTTTTGATTATTTATTATTTTAAAGTTGAAAATGTATTGAAACCGTTACATTTAATTATTTATTACCCTAGATGCTAATCGTTATCTAATGCGAAAATCCAGGAAGGGTCTTTTAAGGATTTCACTTTTTCAGTTGTAATTCATTATTCCCTTTACTTCGAGCAACTTGATGGCGATGTTCATTAGAACAATACAATTAACACTAATTGTAAGAAACTATTTAGTGTTGCTAATTGACATGCATTTGCTTATTTATTTTGGGTGCCGATCACTTACAATAAAATTTAAACTTTCCTCTTGAATTTCGACTATAAATAAAAATAATAAAAAGTACACGTACGATAACTTCCAAGATCTTCGATCTTTAAACTACTCAAAGGCATCATGGTTTCTATCTGCGGTTTTTGCAAAAGTTGAGTGAGCAGGTGCGAATGCTGAATTGAGAAACCTTTTGCGAAGTGATCAGCCTCCCTCATCCCCTTCCTCAATAATCAATAGACCATGCTTCCCTGCTGTTCAGAGACTTGAGATAATTGAAATTTAAATGTAACTTCTGTAAAAACTTTAGTACCCAAGACTTTAAGAAATTCGCAGATACTTTGACCCCAATTCCAAATTTCCTTTATCCATTGGGTTACCTTTGCTAGTGCCCTGGCCAGTTTTCTTCGTGCCTATATGCAACAATAATGCAAATAGAACAATTACACGACTTATCTTGATTACCTATAAATGCCTTGTAATTCCTTCCCTCATATATAGAATCAAAAGTTTTGAAGTGAATTCAGTTTTGCGCCACCGAGCGAAATGTATGTGTTAAACATCGCAACAGAGCTCTGGGATTCTGTTAGTCACCCCCATTCTTGGAGTTCCTAAATAATTTTTGGCTTAGGAGATTAAGTAACAACAGCTCTTTGTGGATCTTTTGAATAATTGCACGACGAAAAGTTTTTAAGCCCAGATCTACGTGGACTGTGACCTGCTGAATCAAAGTTATGCCTGATCCCTTAATGTTTGAAACTCGCTACTTTACATTGATCCATTAATTGTTTACTTGGGTTACACTTCCGACTATTGACCGGAAGTTCAAATTGCAATCCATAAAGTTTTACAATAATGATTCCTCATTTGTATATATTGTTTATATTTCAGGAATACTCTCAAATTAAGGTAGTTTAGGCCAGCCAGTTTAGGTCAGACTGAAATGCCAATCTTTAGCAAAATACATTCTTGCTAAGTGAGTGACTGAAGAAAGGGGATATATTTTCCGTTATGGCTTTCATTTCATAATGTTTTTTTTCATTTAAAATCGCAAATTCTTGTTTGTTAAATTCCTGAAAAACTCTTTCTTGCGGATAATCTTTTTTAAATCCTTCTAATGATTAACTGATCATTATGACTGTACTTACATAATTAATGTCGATTGCTTTTTCACGTGGACAAGTAGTCAGCACACCAGCATTATTCACGAGGATATCCAATCTTTGGAAATGACAGGTCGCCAAATGTACGCAAGCTGTGTAAAGGGAAGTTTCTTTTATGTCATTATAAAACCTATGATTTGCGCCTTAGTTAAAACTTAAGATATTGCAAATATCTTTATAAATACAGTCAAATGAGTAAATATGATAAACATTCATCTACATAATCCGAAGACATAAATGGATGAAAAACCTTCAAATGATTCATAGCAGGTGACATCCGCTGCGGCAAATTTAATGTTTTCCCATCCATACATGCTTGCCAGACGGGTCGCAGTACAATCGCCCATTTCTTTTGACTTGTCAATCATGAATACCTACAATAGTAAAAGTTCAACATTTTATATTAAGTTTCCAGAATATTGAATTTCTATAAGACAATAAATAGTTAAAGAAATGACAAAACTATGTAAACGAGAGCTATATAATATTGTTGCAATATTAAGTGAAAATCACGTCCCAGGTGTAAATAACTTTTCTCTAATCGCAGATTTGCAAGTAAACTTTTTTTAATTATTCGAGAGGTTTTAGCTCAAGAAAAAAGTTTAAACTTTGGCGCTGATATTGTCTTTAATAATCCACTTCGCTCATATATTTCTGAGGTCAATTTTCCCAAGAATATTTCCCAGCTCCATTTCTCGTTTCGTCGAAAAGTGAGCAATGCAATTTTATTTTTTCTTAGCTTCTATTTGATTCGAGGTTGAATTACATTTGATTACCTTAACTCCATTACAAAGGAGTTCTTCTACTACGGAGAGTCCAATCCCTTGGATTGCTCCTGTAACGACTGCTACTTTTCCTCTGGGATCCATTAAAGGAGGATTGCACGAGCTAAGCTTTCTAGTGAGGTATTTATCATCACTAGCTGCGGAACTATGAAGTAATCGAGATTCTGTCCTTTGTTTACTGGCAACCACAACTTTGTTTGCTATAGGAATAGTCGTCCCATATGACATCGAAGAAAATCGTGCCTGATTCTGAAACATATTTTGTCGTGGACTCCAAAGACCGCCAAAAAGAGAGATATATCTATGGCCATCGCTCTTCGAGAAACACTTCATGGGAAATCCCTGATAAAGCTGTGATGCTTTGCTGATATACTTGGGAGCTTGAATCGCTTTAGGCATTTTCTTTATTATAGTTGTAGCCATTTTTCCTAGGGTATCATTACCCAAGTAAAGCACTTCACCTGAAAGTGAATTTAATGATAACATATTAACTACGTAATAGCCCAATTATGATTATTACACTTATAAATTACGAAATTATAAATTATAACGTCTTCAAAAAATATAAAACTCTAGTATCGTAGCCCCTCAAGTTGTTTTGCTAAAGTCATTTACAACCTTTGAGAATATTACTGCAATAATAACTTACCTTATTACAAATTACTATAGATAATCTGTTTCGCCGTTATAATCATGAAAAATCTAAATATGTTATACCTTTCGATCAAAATCCTTACCAAAACATTCACTGCTAATGGTTGCGCTACTAAAATAAAGCCGTTTCCATGGAAAATGCCACTCCATCTCTATTAACGTAATTAACAACAGTAAACAATTTTTGTTTCTTCCATTAATAACAGGAACGCCTGAAATTATTTCCTATCTGCAGAATAATAAAAACCTTTGAAAAGTTTAGATTAATTATAATAAGAACTTAAGTAATCAAACCTGACCTGATTACCATAAATATATTTAACTTTATTTAAGCTTCTAAGATAATTTCATTACTTCCGATGAAAAACTCTTCAAATACATTCACGTGCCTAGGACAAAGTAGGAGCCACGGGTAATAGTAGTATTTTCTTCTTCGAAGGCTATGCTCATTTCGCACCTCTTCTGATCGTAGAAAAAATCATATTCAACCAACACAAAACACAGCCCCTGGGCGGGATTATAACTCGCGACCATTCAGTTAGCTACTGACCCCAGGCTAACCCGGTCGGCACACGAAATTTGAGTCGGTTCTAAAATTATATTTAGGGATGTAGGGGGAAATCAACGTGCCCTAAGAAGTGAAAATTGAAAACAAATGTCCTGGAGGTTGGATGTAAGGCTACAAATGTTGGTTCTGCCTCCGTTTAGAAACTCCTCATAGCCCCCCTCCATGCGTAATATCCTTGAGATCGCTAATCCGAAACATGCGGGACCCGATGTGTTCCGGAGTTGCTATATCTAGGTGTTTAGGTTATTATATCGATAGTTTACTATATCTAAGGAGTTTAGATGTTATAAGGCCATATGACGGAAAAGTTGCAATTCATCGCACAACATAATGTGTTCAATGAGATGGAATGCAATGCGAAAAAAAATTTTGATTCTATTTTAGAAAACATAGAATTTATTTAGCATTAAAATATTTAATTGAAAAAGTTTTTTATTTTTAACTGACGAATAATCAATTAAATAGGAGAATTCAGATGAGGCTCGTAGTGCAATAGGAGTTCGTTACAAGATGCAACGAACGAAAACCGGGTCACACTGACCATGTAAAAACTAAGTTGCCCT
>WURS02110358.1:0-23132 GCA_011762765.2 Rhinocypha anisoptera | reverse complement strand
TATTTGGCAACACAGTTGCTCTTTCACACTATGATAGGAGGGTAGGGTAGGAACTCGAGGAAAGGAAGGAATAAGACCTCAGCAACTCCGAAAGACACCCGGGCACACACACACACACACACACTCGTAAACATAGTAACACATAATGGACGACACACATGCCTATCCTCTTTCCAAATTCCTATCCCATTTTATATTTACCGCCTATGGCGTATTTTCCTCATATATATATTATTGAGGTGCTAGCCGCCATATTCCTACATGTGTGTCGTCCATTATGTGTTACTATGTTTGCAAATGTGAGTGTGTGTGTGTGCCCGGGTGTCTTTCGGAGTTGCTGAGGTCTTATTCCTTCCTTTCCTCAAGTTCCTACCGAGATATGATGTTACCTACTTATTTAAAAAATTACAATATAATAGCTCTTTGAATATCATAAATATTTTTGTGTGAATTAAATTGCAAAAGTTAATATAATAGGTCATGCTTTGGGTAAATTGGATTATTACATTGTAAAAATGAGGGTTTGTGTTAATACACACAATGTTATATCTTGGATAATATCTTGCTCTCTTTTGAGACATTAATAGTGAAATTTCCAAATAACACGTCCAGCCACTACCTCCAAATTTGGCTTTCAACTTTTTTACTGTTTATTTCCTTCATGAAATATTATTTCATAGCCTAAAATATGTACATTCCATTTTTTCAGGATATAAACAGAATGAACATTCACATTGCAACTATTCTACAAAAATATTTTCCAGAAGAAGCAGAGTATGCTCTACGAAATCCAATGCTCTTTGGTGATTTCAGGAATGCTACTGTTGAAGATGAACCTCGATTTTATGAAGATCTTTTAGATTATGATGCTGTTTTTGCCCTAATGCAAGAGGTAATGTATTTGAAAGTTAGGACACTAGATGATTTCAGCAATAATCATGTCTTATATAGTAGTATTTTTGTATATCAGGTGCTTCAATGGCTACCTACCATGCTAACCCTGTCAGCAGGAAATATACAAACTTATATTTCAGCAGTGTCTTATATTTTTAGTATTCCCTATTTCTGTTTTTATGTAATTGAATTTATAAAATTTATTTTATGATCATGGAAATAAATATGATTGAATATATACTCATTGCAAAGTATGCAGCTTTTGATAGCTCATAAGCAGATGTCACAGAAACACATCAATTCTCAACTGCATCTCCTGCCCATTTAATTCACTCAGAGTTAAATAAATTGTGTCTTGTTTTAGCATATCCCTCTGAGGTATATTTATTTAATTAATTAGCATTCCAGCCCAAAGATTGTTTTCTGTAGCTATTCATCCTTCCCTATCCAATGCTAATCCTCTTTATCCCCCCGTAATTCTACCTTTCAAAATCTATCTTAATCCACCCTGTGTATTTGTCACTCAGGCTTTCTTGCTGAACTCTGCCCTTCCTTTTACACCATTTACCTGTTACATTATCCATTAATTCATTATGCCTCAGGATGTGTCTGTTTCTTCTTTTTCTTAGTATGTTCCATATTGAATCTCCTCTTCTACTCTTCTGTACAGTTCCTCGTCAGCATAGGGCTACACTGCACATGAGACATACCACCTCTGTTTTTTTTACAATTTCTACCAGTGCAGTCTGTACATTTTGTAACTTTTCCTTTTAATATGGGACTTTTATTATAGTGATCATTTTAAAATGTGTGACCTTTTCCTTGAAATTGACTAGTAGAAGTATATTGACATTGGTAAGAATATTTACTTCTCCACAAAATAACATCAAAGTTCCACATATATCCCATTTTAGTCTCAGATAGCATGTACAATTTTACACTATTGCAGCTTGGCTTCTGTGGCATGCACTAGTTGAAGTGCAACCTACACAACAACCCATTATAAGAAATACTTAAAATGTGCTAAAAATCATTATTTTTTTCTGATGCTGTCTCTAATTTTATGTTTAGCACTCTCAGTGTTAAGTGGACACTAAAAATATATTTAAAAGAGAAAATCATACTATCAATGTCATTTGGTGGCCTTACTCACACTGCAATATCTTATTCTTTTTTGATGCCATTTAAAATTTCATTCATAAGAACTTTTCCATTACAGATTTTGGAAGAATATAATGAGTATAATGCTCGATTAGAATTGGTCCTTTTTGAGGATGCTCTTGAGCATTTGACTCGCATACATAGGACCATTAGAATGCACAGAGGGCATTGTCTTCTTGTGGGTTTTGGAGGAAATGGGAAGCAGTCTCTGACACGTTTGGCTGCCTTCACAGCAGGTGTGCAATCAAACAAATATAGAATGATTTATTTACTCTCCAGTTTGTTTTCATGTAAAAATGTCTATAAAACTTGTATGGCTTCTTATATTCAAGGATGTGGAATGTTTGAAATAACACTGTCACGAGGATATGGTGAAGTACAGTTGAAAGAAGACATGAAGAAGTTATACAGCAGGGTCACGGTCGAGAATAAACCAACTGTTTTTCTTTTCACTGAGTCTCATGTGGCTGAAGAAGGTTTTTTTGAAACCGTAAGTTGTGCAAATACTGTCAATACTATAATTTATGGTTCATTCTTAATGTATAGTTCGACCACTGATTCCACTACTTTGACCATATTTTTAGTCTAAAAATTTGGTTTGAAAAACTTGAACTACACATGTTACCTCTGAAAATTGTCATGTCAGGTAATTTTTTTTTCGATTAATAAGCACCTGAAAATTCTTTTCTCTTTTACTATTCCATAATATTGAATGCATATATTTTCCAATTGTTACCTGACTGGTTGAATAGAAACATTGTAGTAGGTTACCCTATTAATTGTCATTTAACACATTTATTGTACTTTTACATACAATAATTATATGCTATAATTACACTGGTAACAAAACTAGGAGGATCAGTGATCATCAATAAGATATTTGATTTGCAGTTAGTTGTATGTCTTCAGGTGTTTATTTGACCTTATATGTATTTTTGATTACTGTTATCTCTGAGTAGACCATTTTCTCTTAACCCTTTCATGCCAGAGCCCTAAACTGGTATATAGGCCCTTTATATGAGTATGTGATAAAAAAAGGAAAAATGACAAAAAAAGGTCATCCATACTGGGGGATGATTCTAAATGCCTGATATATCGGTTATTCGGCACAAAAGGGTTAAAAATTGCCATCACAATATAAATTAAATTTAGCTAAATTTAATTTATAATGTGTAATAATATTAATAAAAATTAAAAAAAAAATTAATATAAGTCTGATGGAAGGAGTGCTGGCAAATGTTATAGAATCTATCATTATAAGTCACATTCATGATAGCCGATTTTAATTTTAATGCAGTCATATCATCATTTATGATAGCATTAAAAAGTGGGAATAGTTTAAGTATAGGGTATGTGAAACAGTAAATTGGAAAATACATTGAAAACCATGTGATTTATCAAAAAAAAAACATTTAATTATCAACACATTCACCATTGTGCCTCATGCACCATATGTACTCTCTGATAACATTTCATGAAAAATCAAAGAAAACCTAATATAAAAAACTGCTAAACAGTTAAGACAATTCACAGAACTAGACATAACAAGATGGTAATCACATGCCTGGGTCATGGATCAAGAAGTCAAGGGAGGTCCATCCTTTGTGACCAAAGTGATGGTCAATTGATGAAAGAGATTGAATCTTTCCAGGAGTATGTGAGAAGGAATGTGAGGTAACTGGTAAAAAAAGGGATTACATCCCCTGCTGTATGGGCTCCAAGATTTATTTTTTGCTAGGAAAATCTTTTTCTGTTTGGAATCGGCTCTTTTCATCTACTTACAAATATATTTATTCATTTTTAGGTGTTCTACCAATGAAAGGCAGGATTTTGATGGGTGATGTTAGTGACTACTACAAATCATTTGACATCTAAAATAACTTGTTTTCTGTAAAGTTACTATGTACTCATTTGGTAGAGTATTTTCAATGGCTATTAATAATATTCCACTTTAAGCTTCACATGCTACTTTATGGGATGCTGGTAGTCAAAGGAAATAAAAAATACAAAGAACTTTCAGCAATTAAATATTTCCTTCTGATATATTTATGGTTAATATAAGGCACAAGGACCTGGAAGAAATTGTGAGTTAAGGTGTTTGATAGTGCACAACAGAATTAACTGTTCACTGTGGTCATGTCCACCAGTGTAGACATTAGTGTTGAGCACTCACACATCTCAAACACACATTACCACTGGGTGTTCAAGCACAGGTCAGGTGTCCTGCTGGTGGTCATGGGAACCATTGACAAATAGTCCACCATGCCATCTGTCATCACACTGCTTTCAGTACATCCTACCTCTTTTATCATTCTCCTCCCCCTGCCTCACTTACCCATAATTCTACCCTCTAGCATTTTCTTCAGCTTCAAGAACTTCTACCATTCATTGATGAATGGTCAATGAAAGACAGGACAAATTTTTTCGTTCTCCTCTGTAATTTTCGAAACCACTTCTTAATCTCCCCTGCTGTGACCAATGTTCAAACATAAACAAAAAAATAATTTTGAGAGTTGTGAAATTGATATTATAGATTCCTTTCAAAAACAAAAGTTAGAGTTATACTAACCAAACATGTATGTTCTAATTATAGATTAACAACATCCTTGCTACAGGCATGATTCCTGCTCTGTTTGGTGAAGATGAAAAGGATGAGATAATAAATAAGCTTCGGCCAGCTGCCCAAGCAGCAGGGAGCACAGTGACTAAGTACATGCTCCGTTATGATAATTTTTTAAGTCCTTTTATTAGATTTTATAGTATTCAGAATCAGTTCTTTATTCATTCTTTGTGGTCTTATCTAAGCAGGGTTAATTGATACCAAATTTCTAATTTGCATTCAGTTATTTGCATTATTTGTGGTATTGTTCATATAATACAGTTAACCTGCTGGGAAAGCATGCAGTCTTTCGGATACAATGTGTTAAATGTGCTCATGTGTGAATTAGGCTAAAAGAGAATGAATAATTGAGTTTATTTTGTTTGATTAAATTATGTTTATTTATTAACCTATAATCTGGAATATATAATTTTTTAAAAATTGAAATGATTCTATTATTTTGTAAGAAATTAGCCCTTTTTGTGCCAATGGACCAATCTATTGGCCCTTGGGGTATGTGCGACATATTCCACGGGCCAACAGCTTCTTCAGGTGGCTATACGGTAAAATCTGGTCATGTTGAAATAAACCTTTTATGTGGAATTGCAGTGTTTTCTTGGAAAGATTTCATGATGAGGGAATTCCACGAAGTCAAGCCTGAAATGATTTATTATGAGAAAAACCACGGATAAATAATATTGATGAGAGGAAAATGCTTGGTACATAATTCCACAGATGGGTGTGTGGAATTACTAAGCATTTTCCTCTCATTAATATACTAAGTAAATTTCACAAATGAATGCCTGAAATAATTAATTTCATAGGCAAATAAATCATTTGACATACCCTAAAAGTGTTTGCATTGTAAGTTTTAAAAATTGACTTGAGCACATTGATATTATGGTTTCATATATATACTGTTTATATTTTTTTTATATTCTATACTTTTACAAACATACAAATTTGTCAAAAAAACCCAGAAAATTTTCTCATATACCAAATAATGGAGGCTGGCACTAAAAGGGCAATGTAGATTATTTGGAACTTCAAACACTAACCTATTGTGAAGGATGGACCTAAGGTACTCAAATAGCACTGCTTTCCTACTTTAAAGGTTGGCCATTGACATATTTGACCAAACTTTTGTTTGTCAGAAAGTGTGCTGCTTTGAGTTTTCAGTAGATTACATACATTGAGTTTAGGGTTTGCAATGATTTGCAACAACACATGTTGAAAGTTATTACAAAACTAAAAAAATTATTCCATTTAATTAACCCTTTATTGCCAGACCCCTAGACTGGTATACAGTCCCTGCATAAGCATGTGGGACAAAATAAAGGTGAAATGACAAAAAAAAGGTTGCCCATACTGGGGAGAATATTCTGAGCACCCGATAAATCAGCCGTTCTGTGTGAAAGGGTTAAAAACCAAATATTTGTCACCCTCTGCCATCAAATTTTGTTTTTCATGAAAATGCTTAATTATATGCCACTGGTGGCTCCCAAAAGGCAATTGTACAATTTTCTTGGAGAAGTTTGATGCTACAACTTCTCCAAGAGTAGATGGACTATTAACTTTTCTTTTGAAACTGAAGCAATCCCTGGTTTCTTAGTACTATTGTGACAGTATCAAAATTACTGTGCAGTGGTGGTTAACATCGCTGGCAGCATTGAAGATGGAATAGAAAAACTATTTATCTGATAAACCAAGTACCTTAACAATGGCAAATCCTATATAAAATACATATTAGTTTAAAGTGTGCCCCTTTCTAAAATTAAAATCACACAAGAGTATTTCATGATTAATTCTTTTACCAAAGTGGTAATTACTTTATGATCATTTCTCATAACAATAGCAAAAGTGTAATTTAGTCATCCCGGTTGGGATGTAGTTTTACTGTTGTTAATTCTGAGTGCAGTTCTAATAATATAATAATGAGCCAAAACTATTTATTTTCTTGGCTGTTTTCAATGTATTACATCATCATCTTGACCTGATGATAGTGTAATATACCAAAACCTGTCAAAAAATAAATATTTATTATCTAGTGAAAAAGTGCTATCTTTATGTCATCATTAGAATCAATTCCACCACATAATTCCTGAAGCTATGCAATTTGTTCTGATACAGTACAATTATAATGCATTTGATTTATTCTACCGAATTTATTAATAAAATTAACCTATTATTTCAGGGAATCTGTATGGCAGTACTTCGTTTCACTGGCTCTTACAAACCTCCATGTGGTATTATCCATGTCTCCTGCAGGGGACAGTATGCGAACAAGGGCCAGAAACTTCCCAGCAATTGTTGGGAATACAGTTATTGATTGGTTTCAGCCATGGCCTCAACAAGCACTTCTTGCTGTTGCTCGTTTGTATCTTGCAGAGGTGTGTTTTATATTGGATATTCCAGTAATGCGCTTTCCATAAGAATTTTACAATGAGAATTTATTTCACTATTTCAGAATGCGAGGATACCAGAAAACCTTCGTAAAACTATTGTTTCCCATGTTGTGCATGTGCACCAGTCAACATTAAATTACATAATTCAATTTGAGATGAAATTAAGAAGAAAAAATTATGTTACACCCAAACATTTCTTGGATTTCATACAGAATTATTTAAGTCTTCTCAATGAAAAGGTAATTATATTTATTGTTATGAATTATTAACTTAAAGTATGTTGTTCCATGAACTGTACCCTGTATATAATTCTTTATTGTTTAAATTAAATTAAATTCATTAAATTAAATTAAATTCAAACAATAATAATGGTTCCTCTCTGCTTAATTTCAATATTTATTCTTACCATCCAAATGTTGATTTCTTTACTGCCTCTATCTTTCCCCCACCTCTGAAAAATTCCTTAACACTCCACCCCTGATTTATGTCAACACCCTTACCTGCACACTCAATTAACTCCCCTCAAAAGAGTATGCAAAGAACTTCATTTCTGTACTCATCTGAAGAAGACATTTAAGCCGAAAAATGATCATTGATGAAATGAGGACTTTATGTGGAAATACCAAGTGTATTTCTCCTCCTTTACTTCTATGCAGTTCAAATTTAACTAGCAATGTTTTTTAATGTTGTGTAATAAATTTTGGATTAATTGCTTGTGCTTACAACTAATTTATGTAATATTATAATTCATATATAATTTTTGAGGTTGTCAGTTGACATATTTAATAAAATTTGAAGAGGTTTAAACGATAAAAATTTAAGTTTTGTGAAATTTGGATTGAGTTCAGAGCCAAATACTCAGTAGCATTTACACAAATATATTCCTCCTGAGAAATATATATATTTTTTCTTCTAGGATAACTTTATCATTTCCCAGTGTGAGAGATTATCTAGTGGTCTAACTAAGATTGATGAAGCCAGCATTGAATTGGATGTATTAAATCAAAAACTGGCTATACAGAGGATTGCAGTTGCAGAAAAAACTGCAGCTTGTGAAGCTCTTTTGGCAGAGATTTCATCAGCTACAGCTGTAAGTTAATTAAATTTTATCTTATGGTTTATGTAATTAACATTCATATTAAGGTTGTTGTGGTGTTGATTTTGATGGTGATCTAAACATCTTAATATCTTACATTTCACATATTGACCACTTTTCAAAGTTCACACTGAAATAAGCACTGTAATAATTTTACCATTTTTTGACTCATGACTATATTCAAGAATTAGAAAACAAACAATGTAAGTTTTTCCTGTTTCTATATATTAGAAGTAATGTAGGGCTATAATAACCGTCTCTCTGGACCATAACCCTGATATGTTTATTGGAGTGGTGGCTTAAGGAAGATTCTAATAAGGTTTTCTGAAGATCATTTCTGTATCTTGATTTTCTAATCTGATTTATTACATTAAATACTTGGAACTTAAAATATATATTGTCTAACAATCGACCTATTTAAATTGACTGGTTCAATCACAAGTTGGCATTCGGCTTTTCAGTAATGCCTACTCATCATCTCTTTACCAGTTACATGATTAAATTTTACAATTATTATTTTATGAACCAGTTTTTAACTCTACTTTTTGTCTATTATGCAGGGTAGAGGGCACTCTTTAGGATCTGGCTGGGTAGTAATGGAGAATTTCTGAGGAAAGCAACAAATATGTACCATCAAAAACACCCTTGTACAATTTTAAAAACATTCCCTAGTGTCCTTTATTGTGAATACTCTCTTGATCGTATTTAATGGTACATACGCAGGGGCTAAGGCTTGCATTCAACAATTATGAAATCAAGTGGGCACCCTCCTTGTAATTATTATACAGCACATTATTGCAACCATTGTTTGCTTTATTTTTGTCCCACCATATGATTCCAACATCAGCTCAGTGGGCTGAACATAAGCACCTCTATTGAATTTTCTGAGAAATTTGTGTGGTAAGATACATAGTTCATTTGGCCCCAGAGTCTAATTTTATTGTTAGTAGACTAGCATTCACTGTTACTTCCTCCAGCAATCCATTTGTACTTGTACTTCATTTTGACAATTCAATGGCATCTAGGTTAACTCTGACAATATCACAGGACAGTGAGGACACATAAGAGTTGGAATCACACACATTAACTATGTGGATCTTACTTAACCTGCAAACCACAGCAAAATGATTAATTTTCCTATACTTTGAACCTACTTTGCCATATGCAGGACACTCACGAGTGGCATGTTTAGATCACTGATAATACAAGCCTCCCTTTTTTTAACTCATTCACTGGGATACTCCTATGATGATGATTTTTCTTCTTCCCAAAATTGTTGATGACAGCAATACTACTTTCCCATCTCTGGGCTGTCTCTTGTACCACCTTGGCTTGGCATCTCTCTGCAGCTCTGTGACTCTGCAATGCACAGCTTCCCAGTTGAGCATTTAGCCTTCTATTCACAGCAGGGCTTCCTGGACAACCTATGTCTCTAGTTCCAAAGACAATCCTGCCTCTTAGCAGTGGATCCTCATGTCACCACAATCTGGAAAACATGCAGTTTTTTTACCAGTCTCTTAAAATCTGCATAGAATTTCTCAAAGTTTCTTCCTTCCTCCTGCATGTGCCAATTAAAAAGATAATACTAAAAAGTTTCATTGATCTTTGGTGCTATGTACCCCTCGAATACCTTCTTTACCTCCTTGTAATCTTTTTTCTCATCTGCGATGAGGAAGAATTCAGCAAAAAGAGATAATGCTAGCCTGTAAAAGTTATTAAGAAGTACAGCGAATTTCATAATATCACTTTCATCGAATTGCTTGGTGGTAATTAAAAAAATTTCAATTCACTCACAAAATTCGTCCAGTCTGCATAGACACTCAGAGAATTAACATTGACTGACTCTGGTAATATTACTTACATTGAAGTCATTTATATTTCTGTTTTCTGGCATGGTTGGATGTGTACTTAAGCACAATACATATTTGTGAGGTATGTTAATCTGCCGATACTCCTTACAACTGCACCATGCTACATTAGTTGTTATTGGCTCTGGTAATAACTAATTATCCTGCTTTTGTAGCAGATGGTGATTAATATATTTATTAGTTTCTCAACATGGTACATTCCCATAACCACAAGGTTAACTATAACCACCAGAAACCCTAGTTATCAACCTAAGGGTTTCTTATCCAGCACAGGTTCTATAAGTCCATGAGTACCAACTGTAATCTTAAGGTAGGTACTGCTACAGTGTCTGGTTTTATTCCTTGCTCTAAAGAATAGAGAAAGGACATTCTGAAAAATTTTGCCTCTACTATAAACTTAGGTGATAAATTAATGTTATGTTTATTAATAAAAACTATGTTCAAGTTTTCCTTATCATTCTTCTAGTCTAAGGTTCTCATTCAAGTATAAGACTGATTCTTCTCTGTCAATGGTAAAACTTACATATAGTAGAGGGAAGAAAAGAATTTAGAATATTCTGAGAATCAAGAAAAGAATTTAGAATTCTCTGAATCTTGATGTGTTATAATGTGGTATTTTATCATTAATTTCATGGACAATGGTTTGATAACTAATACATAATGTATTGTTTTATTTCCATTCAAGGAAGCAACTTCAAAAAAAGAAATTGCTGTTGAGAAAGGCTCACAAATGGAAGAACAAAGTAAAGTTATAAAGAAGGAAAAAGCTGAGGCAGAAGAGGCACTTGCTGATGCACTTCCAGCTCTTGAAGCAGCTAGGATGGCTTTACAGGAGCTTGAAAAAGCTGATATAACAGAAATTCGCTCCTTTGCCACGCCACCAGAGCCAGTTCAGGTAGGAAAATGTGGTCAATAAAAGCTATTTGATGTTGGAAATAATTGTTTAAATTGCATTCCATTTAAGAATGAATATCAACCATTGCGTTGCAAGTATTAATGGAGACCTTTATGAATGCATATTTCAAATAGTAATTACCATGGTAATTTTGAGAAGTAACTTTAAGTTAAAGACTACAGTCTTTATCCTTTAGTGTTATAGACTTCTCAAAATACCTTTTTTGTTATTATTAATTTTAGTTATAGCAAATTCATGAAGTTTGTTCTATAAACATTAAATTCAGTTATTTATTAATACATAATAAATTATTATTACAAATAATTCTGAAATTAAATATTCATGAATGGAACCTTACCTTATGAATTAATTTTTATAAAGGCTACACATTGAAAATTTTCCCAGCATAAACCTTAATCTTGATGGTGAGCCAAAACTAATGCTAACTTTTCATTAAAAAATTTCAATTGCTTTATGACCCACTATGGAGCTGTAGTATCGTGTAGAAGCATTCAAATTCTGGTTGTGAAGTTCTGGAAGTTACCACATACATTTTTACAGAATGAATTTTTAATAAAATGTTGAATTTTAGCCAAACATCAGTAACAATTTTGTATAGTAATAGGTTGTAGCCTTCAAGAACAAGCTGCATTGGTCACAGTTGCTGCACTATTTTGAAATATGATGGGCAACTCATACATTTGCTTAGAACAAATAACTTTTCCCATATTTTTTCAGAATTCTCTATTCATAATAAAATGCTGTTTTGACGGTACTTGTTAAAAATCATATCTCCATTCCTCACTGATAATACTGGCATTACTTTTGACTCTCCCTTGTTCTTCTAATTTTAATTGCTTTGTTGTTAGACTTAGACAAAACTAATTACTCTCTATTTCTACTTAATACAGATTGTGTGTGAATGTGTTGTTATAATATTGGGACATAAAGAAGTTTCCTATAAGACAGCTAAAGGCCTTATGTCAGATCCAAATTTTTTGAGGAAATTGATGGAAATGAACTGTGATAACATCACCCAGGCACAGGTATGTTAATTTAGAAAGGATGAAGGTGATGCTATTTTCATTGTTCTGTTACAGTGATTTCAGTGATACAATATCTTTTAAATTTGGTCTGTGTGCACTTAAACACAATTTCTTAAAAATCTTTGATATCTTGCTTTTTGTCATATCTCTTTGGTTAAGTCACTGAGGTTGTTTTACTTTCTCAGTGAATGTTGAACAACTATTTTCATTCATGGTGACAGGTCAGAGCAGTTAAAGCCCATATGCAGAAATCTTCTAAGCTTGGAGAAATGAAGTCAATAAGTAAGGCTGGTTATGGTCTACTTAAATTTGTCGAAGCTGTGCTGTTGTACTGTCATGTCTTCAAGGATGTAAAGCCAAAAAAAGAAAAAGTGAGTAATTTAATCTGTGAAAGTAAATTGGGTGATATTTTTCTTGTGTCTAAGAATTGGTATAAACTTATTGCTGGCACGTAATCATACAATCATATAGGAAGGGTTAAACCTTAATTCTTGAAGAATAAGCATATTTTTTTTTACATTTTTAAGTAGGTATGCTATTTTTCTATGGTAATAAGTCAATTAGTAGGTTTGGAAAATATCTCATTGACAGAAACTAAAGGCTGAAGAAATCCAATACTTTCTCACTTTACCATTATTTATATAGTATTTACACCCCACTGCTTCGGAGAAATAATCTATTCAACATACACCTCAATGCACCTTATTCACAAATACTCTCCTTACACATAATAAAATCACAGTTTTCAGCCCAAGGTCAGTTTGATAAGTGAGGTACGAGTGTTAAGCCCAACAGCATGTGGAAATTCACACATCAGGGTAGGGCATTTAGTTCATTTCCCTGAGCTACCTGGGGCTTCCGGAAAGTATCCAGCTGCTGGTGTTAAAGGCAGCAACTCTGTATCTGCTGGTGAGACCAGGGGCCATGCTTGCATACAACATTTTGATACAGAGGATATAGTTGTGCATAAGTGATTGTAAAGACACCACTGTCCACTGAAATGGATTTCCAGAAATTTGTATTATCAACAGTTATCACGCTACAGCTAAAATGAAATTCACTAAAATGTAAACTCATATATATCTTAAATGAATCCAACTAGTCATCTGACTAGTTCTTTCATAATCTTAGTCTGTTCCTAAGGCAATTTAGAATGCCTACAAAAACTCATCAATTTTCTTTAAATCTTTCTAATCTGTGAAACAATTCCTATTAATTTTCCAGGTTGCTGCACTTGAAAGTGAATTTGCGACAGCAAAGCGTTATTTAGCTAAAATAAATGGAGAAATAGCTCAGCTGGATGCTAAATTAGAATCACTTAGTGCTCGCTATGAACAAGCAGTTGCTGATCGTAAAATCCTTCAAGATGAAACTGATATTATGGAACGGAGGTTAAGAGCTGCTGACAAACTTATATCAGGACTTGGATCAGAAAATGAAAGGTTACTCACGTTTTTTCTCATCTGCTTTTATGTCAATCAACTGCATGACTATTATATAACTGAAGAAATCATTTTTAAATTCTTTGGTTTTAGTCCTAGTCTCATTGAATTTCATTCAATGCAATTCTTTTACCCATTGCAATTTGTTAAATAAAATTAACATGTGGTTGGGTAACTAAAATTTTATCAATAAATTATTGAACACTAGATTACTAAGGCCTTCCTTTAATTTGTTGGATATTTCAGTTATTGAATATACTCACTTTTTACATTTATTGTTTTGAGAATTATCCAAAAAACTTTCTCATCAATAGTAGAGTATTTTTAGTAAGTCTTTGTTGTAAGATTTTTGTAACCTTCAGAGGTAGAAAGGAAATTAGTTTAGATTTTGGATTGCTAAAAAAAGAGTCGAACATTTTTGGTATCTCTCAGTTTTGCTTCATTGCTGCCAATATTGTTATGAAAAAATTTCAGTGGAAACTTCCTATCAAAATGCAGTCAACTTAGCTTGCAATAATTTTGTTAAATGGCTTATATAATTCATTTTTGTTGATTTTGAGAAAAATA
Organism: Rhinocypha anisoptera; assembly: GCA_011762765.2. Classification (NCBI taxonomy): domain Eukaryota; kingdom Metazoa; phylum Arthropoda; class Insecta; order Odonata; family Chlorocyphidae; genus Rhinocypha; species Rhinocypha anisoptera. Next base: position 9,159 of record WURS02110358.1, on the reverse strand, counting down.
TATTCCTATCAAATAAGGGAAGTGCTTCAAAATGTTTCATTTGATTGGAAACAATTATTTACTAGTAGTATATGTCATAACCTAGATATCGTATTGTGCTTTTTTGATGTGTTAATTAACCCTTCAGCAGTCTCATTGTTTTGTAATGGCCGTGTGCAGCAGAAAAGTCGGGTGGGTATTCCTCCCTTCAAACACTGGCAAGGGTGTTGCAGTTAGTGGACCCTTGTAATCTGGGATGACCTTTATAATCCACATTGCCCTTTTTCCTCCTGGTGGGGCAGTGAGGATTCGATTGATCAGAGTTGAAATATTTCCAAAAATGCACAACAAACAGAAACACCATGCATGCCAATCATAGGGAAATATATCTAAATATGCACTCCATATTTATTTTCCTCAAAATTTTTTTATTAACTTGATTCCAAACTGTATGCAAATACCTTGATTGACCCCTTGACTGCCGAATACGTTGATCAACGTTTTGGTGTGCGACTGCAGAGATAACTTTCATGTATGTATGACCGCTGCCCTCATACCCTTCCTAGACCCTTCCAAATTTTATGGCCCATCCTTTCCAAAAAGGTTCAAATGGTCACACTTCTCTTTTGTTCCGGAATTGGGTGCTCCTTTGCTGTGCTGTTTATAACAGTTTACTACTCTTGGGGGAGTTTGATGAATGCATTCTATCCGCCGAGATTTAGGAAATTGTTTTCTGATCCACCCTCATCATTTCCCTTAGTTGTCTCCAAGTTTTGGTAGAATGCTAGTTTTGTATAAATAAAGTATTTATGTACTGTTTGGTATCAAATTAATCAGAATTTATCAAGGAAAAAATGGAATTTATTTTTTGTTATATTCCTGTATGAACTACTTTGACTATAGTCAAAGTAGTTCATACAGGAGAACTACTCGTATCTCCACTACCCCCCTTGGAGGGAACTGGGCTACGCAGTCAATAAGGGTCATCCTGGGTCCGCCACCTAACAAACCTTTGTCAGAAATTGAGGGACACAGTGCCATGGCTATTCTTCTCCCACCCACAGCTGTCACGACAGAATGAGGCTGCCGCAGCTGAAGGGGTTAATGACCTGCATGCCAGTAAAACTCAGAGACAAGTGTGGGAAATAACGAGGGTGGGTCAGCAAAGAATTTCCCAAACTCGGTGGATGGAATGCATTAGTCAAATTCCCCTAAGTGTCATGCACTTTCCCAAATGACACTGGAAATGTGGGCCAACAAAATTTATATATGTATACATATTCTGCAGCCAAGGGGGTTAAAAATGGTACAAATAATCAACTTGAATCAAAGTCCCGTATCTATTATGCACCATTAATCTGGATAGTAGATGCTTCACTAATGGATAATTAAAACCATGCCTTACTATAATTCCTTCATGTTGCAATAGGAATATTATTCATATTTTGGCAAAAATGTCATATCATGTAGCAAAGTATCATTAGAATAAGTAATTTAAACATTCACATTTTGTCAAATCTTTAACTTTACCCTATGTATTTACTCATGCTGGTATTTGTTACTTTATGTACAATGACTTCCTTCTGGCAGATGGAAAAATGACCTCAGTCAGCTTAACATAAACCGCACTCAATTGGTTGGTGATTGCCTCATTGCTTCTGGATTCTTGAGCTACTGTGGACCATTTACCTGGGACTTTCGCAATGAAATGCTCTATATTGACTGGTTATCAGACATAGAAATGAGAGAGATCCCATACTCAAATGGATTTAGAGTAGAAAAGGCATTAACAGATGATGTTGAAATTAGCAAGTAAGTGGAAGCGGTACAAATTTGTCTTTTATAAGTTTTGCTCTTCTAGAGTGTGGAAACCTTAAATGAACTCCCAAAAATAAGCATCATCTACAGTGGATCCCAATGTGATTAAAATTTTTATGATTTATAATAATGTTCTTTTTTGACTCACCTTCTTAACTAACAGTGTGAGTCTAAGGAGTAGGTAACTAAAAGTTGAAGTTTTTATAGGTGACATAAGACCAGAAAATTATGTTCATTAATCAATTATAAAAAATTACTGCATATCTCACTATTGGATGTCACTAGGGTCAACTTCAAAATATTTATTTGGGAGGTATATCAGAGTCTAATTCATCCTTAAAAGTAATTTTGGAATTATTTCAGTAATTGCTATTACAATTTTCATCATAATATTGATGTCTTGAGTGTTATCAGAATGTTTTTGCTTTCAATATTCCATTTTTATTCAGTAGAATAGTCATCAAAACCATTTAAAGAGAGAATGACGTCTAGCTCATTTGTTTCTTTACTGGCTAAAAACTCTCTTATGGAGAGTTATGTGAGCTTTTACACTGCCAATGTGTACAGCAATTGAGTTAGTAATGAGTTCATGTCATTAATGTTTAACAATTTCACTCAAATTGTCAGTACCTCCAAACAGTAAACTTAGTTAATTTTTGTACACAAATGTTAATATTTTTGACTCTCTATTTGGGCTAACAAAATATGTTTTACTGTGGAGAATAGAAAAGTTTTAATCAGCTCTAATTGTTACTGGCCACTTGTATATGTAATCTATTTTTCACACAGATATTGGTTATATGTAATCCCTGATTTTGTCTTTTGTATTTGTCCTTCCCAAAAATGAATATCTTAAGTTAGTTATTGTTTGTGGTTTCCATTTTTTCTAACATCATCTCATATCATTAACAATAATACAACACTATACAGAGAAAGCCTTATAGCATCCTTTATATCACAGTATATTTTTCCTCTTAGGTGGAATTATGAAGGGTTGCCATCTGATGAACTCTCAGTGCAGAATGGAATACTGACCTTGAAGTCTAGCAGATTTCCTCTGTGCATTGATCCTCAGCAACAAGCAATGAATTGGATTCGCAAAAAAGAATCAAGATCCAATCTTAAGGTATTCTTTGTATTGCTGAGCTGACATTTTCATGAATAGTGAGAATATATTTTCATACTAAAAAATATTGGCTTACATTTTTTTGATAAATGGAATTATAAGAGAGGAAAACCACCATGGTTATGTGATAATTTAAAATAATAACTAATTATTATCTATTGAACAATGCAGTTATGAGATGTGTGAGTTGGTACAATAAATAAACACAACTAAGAAGTAGTTGTTTTTGAAATAGTGATAAATATTACAGCAGTTAACTCAAACATTTTATTCAACAGCCAAATTTACATGTGATACTCTAAATATTAACCAATCTGCTTTATTCATATTTTATTCTATTGATACATAAAGTTTATCCTCACCTTCAAACTGACCTTAAGAGTTTATTATTGTGGGTCCAATTTATGCATAAACTGAACGCACATAATATGACATAGGTTTGACCATACACAGTATTTATCTGAGATAAAAAGTATAGTAAAAATCATCTTTAGACAGTCTAAATAAGGATTTGAGGATGTCCACCATTGTGTTTCATTTGGACAACTGTTGCTCAGAAAAAATGACATGTTCCACTATTCAATAGTCTATTATCATTTGTAACAACTTCATATTTGTTATATTAAATATATCGTCATTTTCTTGTTTTTTAGATTTTGACATTCAGTGATGCTGACTTCCTGAAACAGTTAGAAATGTCAATCAAATATGGCTTCCCAGTTCTTTTTCAAAATGTAGAAGAATTTTTGGACCCTGTAATAGAAAATGTGATTTCAAAAACAATAATGTGTAAGTAAAATACTGGTATGAGTTCAGAGGATATTACCTTATATTTCTTCTCTGATTTCTGGAGGCTGTGTGTGACTGTAAATTCTTATGACTTCAAAGAGCACAGGCAAATTGACTTTTTAACTGGATATTGAATTCATCTTTATTGAGGTAGCAATGATTATGTAGTTTGAATCATGTTTATAAGTGGCCAATTTATCTTTATTTTCATTGTTAAACCATTAATTTGAAGGAAGAACCAAATGAGCCCAAAAATTTATACTTTAGGCATGTCCTTGTTGATGGTGTATGACTTGGATGTACATATACATGCACTGCCAGCACTTTGGCAATATTTTAATATACCATAGTGATTTCTTTTATAGTGAGAAGCATGATCCAATCTGATGCAAATATTGATTTGATTAAATTTTTGTTGATCTGCAGTATCTAATGCTTTGCACAAATAACAGATAGGTTGATGACTTTTTATTAGTGCATAATAGAATTACTTTTGTTAATAGGGTGTATTGATGGTTATGATCATTTAGTACCCCTTTAAATGATAGAAAAAATGCTATTGGATAAGCACAACTCCTATGCACTGGCCAGGATTTGTACCCATGACCTTTCAGTTAGCCAGCAAGCATGCTATCCTCTGGCTAACCCGGCCACCTTTTTTATCACCTATTTATATTATTGTAAATTACCTGAAGTAAGTAAAAAGAAAAATAGTTTTGGGTCTATCTTTCAGGAAAACATATTGGGACAAAAAATGGATTATATTTGATTAAATATTCTGTAATGCAGGAGATGTTAATTCACTAAAATTACCACCATGGAAGGGGTGTACCATAACAGGGATATGGCATTATGTCATAAATGAATGTGTGCTTTCCTCATGAAAAATAATAGATTTGGATTTGTTATTTCAGGTGTAATTTTGTGGAATCTGCTATTTATGAAATGACACAGCACTAGTTTATTCCACAGGGGTTTTTTATTCGTTTATGTCCCAGGTTTCAACAATAAAGTGTCATCACATTCCAATCACCCTTTGTTATTGAAACCAAGGTTGTGCAAAAATGAAAAACTCCTATGGAATAACCTAGTGTTGTATAATTTCATAGTAACAGGTTGTACATGAATGGACTTAAATAAGATAAATTATTTGTGCAGCAAGAATGAGAAAATAGTTTAGTTTATAAAGTTGGTATTTCCATGAGCATTTGGCTAACTCTACTCCAATCAGTCAAAAGTATATTTAGCATACACATATATATTTATTTATTTTCCCAGACTTAAATTATTTATTTCATTGATTTTCAGCTGGAGGAGGAAGGAAGTATGTTGTCCTTGGGGATAAAGAAGTTGATTATGATTCCAATTTTCGCCTTTATCTGAATACTAAGTTATCAAATCCTAAATTTAGCCCAAAGGTGTACTCTAAGGCATCAGTCATTAACTATACAGTCACTGCAACTGGTTTAGAAGATCAAGTATGTATCCTCAAAGAGGTTTTTTTTAACATTTTAATAGTTGTTCATCACTTTTTAAACAACTATTACACTAAAAAATGTTACATTAAGAATTTACTTCCTGTAGATATGCTTCTTTCACCAACTTTTGAGCATATTGGAAATGTTTATAAAAACTGTGACCTGATTGAATGAAATTCCTTTTTTTTAACTGAAACAATATTTCACCTTTTTGTAGATACTTGGAGTAGTTGTCAGAAATGAACGTGCTGATTTAGAAGAGCAGAGAGAAAATTTAATTAGTGAAACAAGTGAAAATCGAAAATTATTAAAACAACTGGAAGATATGCTCTTGAGAGAATTATCTACATCTACAGGAAATATGCTCGACAATGTGGAACTAATTGCCACCCTTGAGGAAACTAAGACAAAGGCAACTGAGGTCTGTGATACACCAATTTATTGACCATATTACATGTAATTTTCTATGGCCTTTAGTTATTCAGTATTCAGTATTTATAAGCCAACTATAAATCATTGTTAATGTTGATATTTGCCATTAATTCTTCTGAATTCTTTTTGGTGTATGATCTAATGTGTGGTACTAACTATTTAATTAATTTTTGATGTTATTAACCCATAAAATCTATTGCAAATTTATCTGACTATTAATTTCATATGTAGAACAGTATTTTATAGCAAAGTTCTGGTTTAAATCCTCCCTTGAAATGAAACTTTATGATATATGATTGATTTTTTTAGTAGATTTTACAGTACATTGCCTCTAGGGCAGACCCAGAATTCAAGTCACTGCTCATATAAAAGTAAACATTAATACCACTGCTGCTATTGTGAGAGAAGATTATTGAATAATATTGAGGAAAAACAAAAAATATTGAATTTTTCTTTAGGTAACATAGCATGTTGGTAACAGAAAAGTTGCAGACAAGACATGTTAGTGTGCAAAGGATTCTAAGACTGCTCAAACCCATAACAGAACATTTGCTCATAAGTTTTTTCCCTAGCATCTTTCCCATCTACCCTTTAGTTCAAAGTAAGCCCCATTTGATTATTTCCTGTTCCCCGATGCAAAGACACACCTTCGTGAAAAATGTTTTCATCATCAGAAGCAAAGCAAACTGAAAATGTTTCAACTTGAAGTGACTGCTGCTGATACAGTACTTTTTGCACGGTAACAAATGAACTTATGAAAATAAAAATATATTTATGTTCACTCAATGTAGTCCCCATCTAACATCTTCTAAGGTTCTAACATCCAACCCCCTCAAGGCTTCCTCTAGATCCTGCAGCCATCGGTTTCTTAGGCCTACCTCTTCTTCTTTTTCCATCTATCGTCATTCCTGCTGGAATATTTTTTGGTATCCTGGTGTCCATATGAATGTGACCTAGTGACCTAATTCTTGCAGATTTAATGTACCTTACTATGTCTTCTCCTCTGATTGTTGCACCCAATTTCCTGTCTTTTGCATACCCTGTATATCCCATATATCCATTTTTCCATTGTCAATGATTATTATAGGGTTTATATCTTTACTTACCATGGTTCAGGTCTGTGATGTGTGAGGCACAACAGGTCTGATCAGAGTTTTTTATTGCTTCAGCTAAATGAATCTTCACAAAAAAGAATTAAGTTTAATTTGGATTCACACACAAACTAATTTTTTTGAGTTTATTTTTCATAAAATTTCTTATCAAAGTCATTAATAGAAATTGTAATGGAACAATAAAACTGATGTCATTTATTGTTCAATTTTAGACTCTGACTTCTTTCAAACCAGGTCTCTGAGAAATTGGAACTAGCTGCAGTTACAGCGAGGGACATTGATGTACTACGAGAGCAATATCGTCCAGTGGCCACTAGGGGGGCCATATTATTCTTTGTGCTGTCTGAAATGGCTGCTGTCAATTCAATGTACCAGTATTCATTAGACTCTTATCTTGAAGTGTTCGTCCATTCTGTCAGGAAGGCTCTCCCAGATACTGTTCTATTAAATCGTCTTGAAAATATAACTGAAACACTCACAAAACAAGTTTACGAATATGGATGCACAGGTATGCTAGTTCAGAATATTTTTATCTCAATTCTAATTTTGACTTTCATTAAAATATGATCTAATTCTTGTAATTTAATAATCATTTTCACTTCTCAATACCTGATATAAACTTATTAATAATATTTAATGAACATAGATTAAGCATCCCCGTAATTCTCTTACATTTTTCATTCTCACTATTAAATTCATGTGAATTATTTCAGGACTCTTTGAGAAGCACAAACTTTTGTTCTCATTTCAAATTGCAACTAAGCTGGAAATAAGTTTGAAGAATATTACATCAATGGATGTAGCATTTTTTATCAAAGGAAATGTGTCATTAGAAACTCCATCAATACCATGTCCTGATCCATTTATTACACCACTGGTAAATATTAATAATTTTTTTAACTTACCTATTATGAAATTTTTTATGTGTAACGCCATGAATATATTTTTGACATTCAGTGCTTACCTGTTGCTTTGTCACTTATTTTCTGCTGTACCTTGATTTCAATTTTGAGAACTGAAAGGGAAAATCTTATCTAAATCTAAAATGAGAAAAAAATCTTATCTAAATCTGAAGATTGTCTGTAATCACATTTGTAAATTTGCTGATAGATCAACATTTGAATTGTAGCTAATCAATACACTCTAGGAGGATAGAGAATTTGGAACTATTATTCTTAATATAATTTTATGTAAAGTTGTAAGATGATTTCCATTACAACTATGCCTTTACTGAAGTACTGCATGAAAAGTATTATAAAATATTATGCCTTACTTTTTTCTAGGGTTGGGGTGACATTGTGAAACTTAGTAGGGATTTCCTAAACTTTTCCACTCTCGTACAAGACATTGAAAATAACATTGACACATGGAAGGAGGTAAGGATGAAAATTTTTGTTGCATAATGTTTGATTTGCAAGTTCATCTTGTTCTGGTAATATGTAATTTTATTTAGTTTCAATTGGGAAGAGAGGAAACTTTAGAATGAAGAGTAGTTACTGGGATATTAACATTTAGGTTTGGTACTGTGTTTGAAAGCATAAAGGGAATTCTCTAAGCTACATGATGTTTGCAATGATGAACTTATGATTTTGGAGTGAAGGCTTTCCCAGGGTTCACTTGATAAAAGTCATTTTTGCGTGTTCACTGTGTTTACTCATGTTGAATTATGACAGGTTCACCAGCATTCCAGTCAGCTTCTTTTGGTCAGTGTATTAGATGCAGTTTTCAAAGCCTCATATACTATACTCAGTCACTCTTCGTCTTGTGTATTTATTTGAGCCATCTTCTATGCTCTCATCAGTTGGTATTGCAATATTGGAGGAAATATGCTTTGAAGTACTTTGTGAGTCATCATCATATTTATTTATATTATTTAGTTTCTTTGTAATTTCAATCACTTCCCTAATAACTATATGAAAATCTTGACTTTCCCTGGCCATCAATCTTGCCTCTTCAAGTGTGATATTCTTTGATGGTCCACTCCATGCATGTACAGCAGTGTAAGGCCTTCTTTTGCTTTTTAGTTAATTCAGACCCCTTATTATCCAATGCATAGGAGATCCATTCAAAACCAGCATATCTCTCTTTCATATTTTCAACAAGTGTCTAAACAATTTGTGACAAAATAGTCTAATGCAGTCCAATATTCAGAAGAAAGATCATTTATGGAAGTGGTACTGTATAAGATGCAATGCAAAATTATACAAAACTATTACAAAGTTTTGATTAAAACAATTAGAAAACAAATTCTACTTGAAAAATATTTATATTGAAAATGTGCTACATAAAAATAATGTGTATAAAGATAGATGTTGTTTTCGGCCGTTACTTGGTGGAAACGATTCATCATAAGATAAATGACACACTTGGTTTTTCCACAATTTTTATTTTTCACTACCTAGGTTTCGACAGTCAAGTCATCATC
>WURS02110248.1:0-23135 GCA_011762765.2 Rhinocypha anisoptera | reverse complement strand
AGGACTTTAAATAAACATTAAACCACCTGTTCGGCTAGAAACTAGAATCTCACTGCAGATCGTCTCTAACTTGTAACCGCGTGAGAGAGAGTCTCCCATGAGGTTCGAGAAGTGTGATCTATTCTTGAAGTCTTACGCAGCCTTTCGGCAACTCTGATTTGCCTTTTAAAAAACACTCGCACTGTAAGACTTGAGTTACACTTTTAATTCATCGAAAATGGTCGAAAAATAATTTTGGGGTCGAAAATTCATCGGGGTTGAAAAATAATTTTGGAATTGCTTGACCGAAAACGTTTTGTCTTTATAAACCGTGCTACGAGTAAAGTGTATACATATTTCTCGCGAGTCTTGCTCAGTGATTTAACGTAGAGAGGTTACTCCCGGGTCACAAACGTTATCAGTTCAATAAGACATTGCCCCCTAAATGTTCTCCAAATAAATAAATCTATGACTAGAGTATAGACCAGGGTAGATATATAGTGCGGGGAATTGAAGGGGGTGGGCTTCGGGTGATAATTTTTTATAAATCTGACAAAATTGAACATGAGAATGCAGTAATCATGGAAAGGTAAAACATATAAATATTTATTCCTTGGCATGGTGACATACCAGATTTTAGAATGAGACCATGGACTCTAAACCCTTGAATCTTTTTGATGTCACTGATCGAGCTCAGTAACAAGTTTTTGTGCTTCAGGTGAACCTGAAATGCCATCACACCTGTGATTTTCTGACAAATGGTCAAAAATCACACCATTGTGTGCAGCCGCGCTGTTGACCCATGGGAATAATCAAGTTAGGGTATATAAATTTCATACGTGGAGCAGATTCCCTGAGAAACTATACCTTAGCTCTCTTTTCACTCGCCCACAAAAATCCATTTCCGGTTTGATTAGTCTGGTAAAGACCTAAAAGTTTAAGGAAAACATATATTAATTTTACCCAATAATTTACCCAATGGCCATTTTTCTTAAGTGTTGCTGAGAGTAATGTACTCTTAATAAAAGCCCCTGGTTGTAAAGCTTTCATCCCACTAAATTATCAAATTTCTTGGTTCTATATTCCGTAAAAGCTTTTAAAATATTGTGTAGCGAAATACACTGCTGAGTCCTTAGCTACGAATGGGATATTTAAAACTGAATATTTCCTTTTCCTGCAAAAATGTTACCACATATTTTTATTTAATTTTTAGTACTCTCACAAGAGAAATACTTTTGAAGATTTCAACGAGTAAAACCAATGAACAGTCAGATCTCTTATTCGGCAAATTTGAATGTGTTTCTGATTCTTCATTTCCTCAATGTTTTCTTAGGAGTGGCAGAACCAAAAGAACTTTCCTTTTAAAAGCAGAGCCGAAATTTGATACTACAGCTGACATCTGTTGGAGAATCGATGTATCAGTCTAGCTTTCGTTGTTTTGGTTTTCGTCACATGCGTCACATGACTGTCGTGAAGCGCCGTTGTCGTAAGCATATGATCGTCATATGATTTTTAGTAAGTATAAATCATAAAAATGCAGTAGAGACATTTTTATTTTGATAAGAACAGGAATTGAAATCAAATTGTGATTATAACTTGTTAAGAGAATCAAACAGACGAAAATGCCAGTCTCAAATAATAGTCTTCAGCTGTCGGTAAGTTTTCAATTGGAAGTATTTAGTTATTACCTATTAAAATTGTTTATTCTTTCTCGAATGACAATTAATTAAATTTTTCAGGATATGAGGAAGTTGCTGAATCAACTCCTAAATCGGTGAGTGCCTCCGGCATTATTTTTCTGGCCTCACATAAACAAAAATGCAACTTCTATTAGCAATTGATTAATACACCAGGCTTTTAAAACCGATATGCCGTTAAAATTATTAGTTCATGTCAGTATTTCCATCAAGTGATGATTTTTTTTAACTTTCAGTGTTGATGGAGTGTATGGAATTCTCATAACTGACAGGGACGGAGTACCCCTTCTCAAAGGTACCTCGTTGTCTTTTTCTTAGATATTTGATTTTCCTAAGCACTTAATGGCACTGATTAGAGTAACTAAGTTTTTTGTCCCTTGCCACGTGAAGGTGAGTCATAAAGTGAGGGAAATGCCACATACACGGGCGCTTTATTTGTCATTCTTTATTGACATAATATATTTCATTGCTTGCTAAGTATTCATGTTAAGTTTATATCATATTAAGAAATCAATGGTAAAATTCGGAGTTCAGTGTTATTCAGTAAGAATAATTCTATTCAGGCAGCAATGCCACTAGTGATGCGATAAGTAATGATAATGAGAAGAGTATTCTAGTCAAGAAACTTTGTAAATATTTCTGGCATTCTAATACACTCAATGAAAACACATTGTCATTTCTGACAAATAGTTTAATGACACTTGGTTGTGGGTATAATCTTTTTTGGTGACAGGTGATTTATACTGGGGTATTTTGCTCCAATTTTTTAAATGTCTGTTCACTTCTACCAAGTACTAGCCATACATGGTTGCATTAAGTATGAACCCTATTTAAGTTTGTTGTCATGCTTTTGCATGAGAAACTGATTAACATAACAATATTCCTTTCACGAATCTTTAAACTGTAGTTATTCCTATTAGTTATTCTTTAACTTTTTGTGTTATATATATTTAAAAACAGCCACCAATGAAAAAGTTCCAGAGCTTGCCACTAGGCCTGGATTTCTCTCGACTTTCGGCATGGCTGCTGATCAAGGAGGGAAGCTGGGATTAGGAAAGAACAAGTTCATTGTTTGTCTTTATTCAAACTATCAGGTAAGAATACATTCTCAAAATAGATAATAGGATAACCAATATGTAGGTAATCATATCCTAATGATGGAATACTTGTGACTTGTAGGAATTAACAGGAATAATGTTCAAGAAACCTGGATTATTTCAAACAAATCATTCCAGAGAGTATGTGGGATAATGGCCATTATGAATTAATGTCAATATGCAATGAACTCTAGAAAAAATTACTTTTTTTTTGCTTGAGAAAGTTTGCAAAAAATATGAGGCCTAAGCTCTTCGGAATATTGGTCATTTCCTACGTTTATGATCTTTTCATTTTGGCTTTGTTGACAAAGAAAAAGATTTCTATTTACCTCACTCAAAAATTCTTTATTCCTGACTTTTTCCTCTTGCCATATTCAAAGTTCATGAATTATTCAAGTTCAATGAAAGTTATTCAAGTTTATAAAGTGTAGAGATTTATCGGTTCTGAGGTCAGGAAGATGATTCCAACTGAGTTATGTGCAGGACTCCAGAATCGGCTATGTTATTTACAATAATGGCAGAAGCACTGGGATAAATAATTATCAATAAACAGAAACTACCGGAATCAGGGAATTTTTGTGATACACTTATTAAGAAGTGATTTTTATTTAAATATAAATATTTAGTATATTTTATGCCCTCTTTTGTTCCTGCCAAGAATCAGGATCAGAGTGAGAGTTAAGAACGAAAATGATAGTAATTCTTTGTTCTGTGTCCAGAGGTAGAGGTTTAATTTGGAAACACCAATTAGTAAGAAATAGTTTCCGGCGTGACTTCGTGGAACTGCTTCATGATTAAATGAGACACAACTTTGATTTATGTGGAATTTCAAAGTTGTGTCTCATTTAACCAATTAGTAACTTTAATGATCATTGTGACACTCTAATTGTAACTTTGTAGTTATGAATTATGGTGATGGAGTAAATGATAATTAGTGCCACTAATTATCATTTACTTAATTTATTTACTGATCTTAATTAAGTAATGGCCATGTGACAGTTCATTGTCATTTAGAATGAACATGAAATAATAATATTTATTTGCCTGGAAATCAAAACTCGTATTCAGTTCAAGCAGGTGATTTCTTGAGGTAAAAGGGAAATGTAACCATTCGGACTGAAGAGCTCGTTCCTGAGACTCCAAGAAGTAATTCTTCTTTTTCCAAAATAATGGTATCACGCAGGATTTTCAATTTTAATTATGTCAACAAGTCTGTCAGCATGTTTGTAAAGTTGTGGTACCTAAAATATTAATGCCCTTCGCTCATTTATTTTTCAACTTTTTGTGTGCCATCCAATGTAAAGTTGTTGTTATAATTTTTAATGAAGGGAATTTGCTATAATTTTATTGTTGCTGTAATTGCACTCAATTTAACTCAAAACTGCATAGTAATCAGGATGTCGCAATGATTTGAAGTTCAATTACTCAAAAAGTTCATCTGTGATGTATGCAGTGGTAGCATGTTTTGATATGTGGATATTTGTGTTACAAGGAAATGAAATTTCACAGAAAAGTTTAAAGTTTTTTATATTTATTGCAAGTACAACTAGTTTTAATGCTCATGCATCATTAGCAGGTACTTCATGATGATGCGTAAGCATTGAAACTATCCTCCTTACAATTAATATCAGTGGAAAATACAGTTTACAACAATTTCATTTCCTGATCTATAATGCTCTCCTCAAATGCTGCAGCCAAATGGTTTAGCCTCTGGTGGGTAGCGTGCTCGCCAGCCAAACCAAAGGTCGCAGGTTCAAATTCCACCTAGGGCATGGTTGTTGTGTTTGTCCAGATGGATTTTTTCTATGACTGAAAGAGGTGCTAAATGACCATAGTTGTCAAGGCACACTATAAACAAAAATACTACTACTCAAATGCTGCACATTTTATTTTTTGTTGTTTATGAAAGTCAATAGAAGGCAAATTTGAAGTTTGTTTTAAATATATTTTAAGAGAAAAACAGAGTCATCATCAGAACAGATGAATTCTCCATTTCATCCTTTGCCAACTTTAATGATAAAAATTATGAAAAAGAATGAAATATCTGAAAATATAAATGAAATACACACTTGTAACAGTATGTCTGTCCAATCATAAATCCTATTGCTAGAGTTGCTCAAATGAAGTAATATTGTAGGTTCACGGTTCTTTCTAAGCCACCTATTATAGGTGATTCTTTCTGTATGTTGATAACTTCACTTAGGGATAGTGAGTGAAAGTATTCAGTGGAATGTAGTCACAGATTTCAACTTCTTCTAAATACAACTGTGCATCTATATGTTGACTTAAAGGTTATATTTCACATAGATATTTCAAAATTTAGACTTGTGCCATTGTATCATGTCTAATTCCCTGAATGTCATTATAGGTGGTGCATCTGAACAAGTTACCGTTGGTAGTTACATTCATTGCCAGCAGCAATTGCAATACCGGACACATTCTCACATTGGAGGAGCAGTTAGAACCACTGGTTTGTGATCTGAAATATGCTGTCAATGGTGATGCATAAGTATCTTGTGATGTCAACTCACAACAGTGATTCTCATTCTTCTGTGGTATGTGACCAAGGCTCCGAAACAAATTGATCTTTTGACAGTTCCTAGAGAAAGAATATTTGGTGGTAATGACTTTCAATGGAGTGCTATCTCAAGATCCCTCATACATAAGTAGCAATTCAGTGGTTGTAATTATGGTGGTGATTGAGAAGAGTCGGTGAAATTTCTTTTGGAATCCAAATTGTAAATATTGAGCTCATTCTTTGGTCGAGCCATTGCTCCTTTTCAACATCATTGAGGGAGACAGTGTTGAGACGATAGTTTTCATGCCTTCTGCTCAAATTTGTATTGTTTTTCTGAGGTGGTCTCATCACTTCAAGAAAGATGTCAATAGATTCAGGTGAATAAATTTTTCCCGTCAATTACAGAGAGATGATTCAGTATCAAAAATGACAAATTGTACTATAGCTCTATTACTTATAAATCCTTGAAAATAATAAAATAGCTATACCCATACTGGGAAGGATCACCATAATAACAAATTCAAGTTTAGGTTTATAATGATATTGTACAAATATTTCCTGTTGTTTGTATATAAGAGACATTTATCCCACATGTTTTTTCTGAAGATTTTGTTTTGAGGGTACAGCAAAGTCAATAAATGTTAAAGGCTCTTATAAGGCATCATCAAGTAGTACTACATGACCAGGCTTCAAATTTAAGAAAATCCAGAATAGGCAAGTGTTGATTTATTCTTTTCATGCTATCATTGTGTACTATCATAAAGTTCTACCTTCACCTCAAATGGATGGTGCTTATTATAATTTTTTTTGTTAGTTCCTCTGGATCCCATTGAATATGTGTTTACATCCAATATTAAAGTCATTTTATTTTGAAAATTGATATTTTGTGAGATTTGTATGTAAGATTTATTTTATCATAAATAAAACTTTCATGTGTTTTAATTAGTTTTAATTTGGTAATTAGATTAACTGAGTGTTGATGCAGATTTCATTCATATTCACATTTATTTGGAATGGAAGCTTATTTAGTTGTCTCTTAAATGAATTTTGGATTTGGATTACATATACTATTAATCATCTAACCATGGTGAGCAATGTATAAGTTACCGATATGTATATGATCCTCTTCCTAGGTCCACAGTATTGCCCACCTACAACATACTTTATTAAGACTTAATGAATAGAAGGATAGATCTTTAATCATATTGGAATGCTGATACAATCAAAGGTTTAGCTACTTCATGATACACTACTCTATCTTAAATTTGGTTAAAGCATAAAGTAAAAATTTTATGAGCAAAATTAATCATCTTTTTTCTATTTTATGTTGTTGAACAGTCATGCCTATTTAATAACAAATTTCTAAACTAATGTTTAAATGAGCAATATTGAGATAAGTATTTTATTAAGAACATAGAACTTACACTTTGGCACAGATTATTACAAAAGTTACACCATTTGTATCATATGTATGAATACAAAGCTATCAGTAAAGTAAGTACAAAAAAACAATGTAATATTTTTGGTGATATTTGTTCAGAAATTAAGAATTTGTTATCATTGTCGTTTCCTGAAGGACAGGAAAATCCCATTGGGGCTGTTCAATACTATTTCTCCCTGCAAAAGTAAGTCTTCCTCTTTGCACAAACTCCTCACTTCAAGGGATTGCACCAATCGCATGATCATGATTTTCAGCTCAAGTTGTGCCAACCTCTGACCTGGTTGATTAGGGCAAAAAAATATATTAGTTTCACATGAGCACAATAGGCATAATTTACTAATATATTTACTCACAACAAGAATTATTTTTCTTAGTCGGAATTCTAGAGTGAAGGCAGTGTGAAATACTTTCTTGTTTGTCCCTTTTGTATACAAAAGATTCAGTATTCTGAAATATTTTACTACAGTAGAACCATCATAGAGTATAAAATTAGAGAAATTCACATGATTTTTATATATAGTCAAGTCTGAAAGAAGTGTAATGTATTGTGAAGTTTATTGTCTGAAAGAAACATTGCTGCTGCCTATATGTAGTCAATGTAATATTCATCAAATGCTTTAAATATTAAAAAACTACTCTTATCAGTTATACTTTGGGGCAAATAAATTAGTAATTAGCACTATAAGTTTTTAACCTAGGATATATGCTAATAAAATAACAGGAGTTGTGTGTGCCATCAGTAGCTATCAAGTTTTTTAAGAACTACCAACATATTTCAGTATTTTTTACATTTTTTCTTCTGATTATCACAGTTGTTTTTGAAGAATGAAGATGGAGACAGAAAGCAAAAGAGGACAATCAAAGAATCACATCTAGCAGAGAAAGGATCTGCTTTGGACAAATAGTAGGAATTATCCAGTGCCAACAACTTTTAAATATTTTTACCAAATATTCCACATAGTTAATAAAGAAGTACATTGAAGACTTGATAAATGAGAAGAAAAACATTAACTGCAGATTTTTAGGAAGGATTGGATTATAAGGAACAGTAAAAGAAGATAATTGCAGATACATTACACACAGGTTGACTTGGTGAGAAGCAGGAGGTGAAATCTACAAACAGGAGTAAAGAACTACAAAGGAGTGTAGAGACTGAAAAGCAACAGGTTAGCTTACAGTGCTACAAACCAATCCTTAGATTGATTGATTACTCATAAGATGTATTTATTCCATTATCTCCTGTTATATGTAACATTCAATTTGATATATATAAACTTACTAGTCTAAACTAATTCTAATTACTCTCAGTTTAGTTCACTGTAAAATACAACTTAAAATTAATTATTCTGAGACTTTACTAACTCTACATTCGAAGGTGACCAAAATTGCCAAGCTTTGATAATTTCCCATGTCTATTTTCTAAGTCAAACCCATTATACCTCCAGCGACAACAGTTATGTTGTGACTTTGATTTTTCACTTGGAAAAGCATGGACCTTTATGCACATATATGAGCAGATTATGCCAGGATATTTCAATCATTATTTCGGATCTTCATTCAAGGAATATTTTATATGTTGTACGTATGCATTTTTTTATATAGGTTGCTTCAATGTCTATGATCATTTCACACCTCTATAAATACAAGAAAAAACCCTATTGGATGAACACAGCACCCAAGCCCTAGGTGGGACTTGAACCCATGGCCTTTGGGTTAGTTAGCAAGATTAACTTTCAGGCTAATCTGGTCAGGATTTTTTATATGTTACATTTTAAGCTATACCATTGTATCAGAATATTCAGAGTAGTGAAATTTAGAAGGGTTGTAGTGACAGAAATATGCTTCACAGTTCCCTTTATCATAGTACAGGGTGTGGCACTTAAATCCGAACAAATTTGAATTTCCCGCCATATTGTAGTTTCATCAGAGGTCGTGTTTGGCATTCTTGAAAGCCATAGATGTCTAGTCAACAGTCCTAATCTCAAAATGACCGATATGTTATGTGCAAGTGCGGAGTACAACCGACGAGTCGCGATCATTGAAAGTCTTCGTGCTGGGCGTTCGGTGACTGAAATCATTTGATTCTTCGGTTACCCCAGATCAACTGTTTATGATATTGTGAATATGTACAATGCTTCTGAGAAGTCTGGGGAAGGTTCCTCTAACCCGGCAAGAAAATCTCATTCGAGGGAACGCATGTCACGAACGGCAGCAGTCGTGGAAAGAGCTCAGGCGCTGATTTCAGAGGGTCCGGGGCAATCGTTGAGAAAATTAGCTTCAGTGTTGAGTGTCAGCGAGCAAACAATGTGTCGGATTGCAGAGGAGGACTTACGTTACAAGTTTTACACAATAAAGGTGCGACAGATGCTGTCTGAAGCTGCCGAAACAAAGCAGGTTGCTCGCTGCAAACTGTTATTGAGAGTTCGTTGAAAAACGAAGCGGCCGGGCGAATCAGATTCTTTTCTGATGAAAAGATTTTCACTGTTTGACGCAAAGGTCAACCGGAAAAATGATCGCTGGCTCGCCCACGACCCCGTGGACGTCCCGATTGTTGCAGGAACAAAATTTCCAGTTAGCGTTCATGTCTTGGTGTTGTGTCAAGTGAGGGTGATATCATGTAGCCACATTTCTGTGAAAAAAGAACAAACCATCAATAAAGAAGTGTATCTGAATGTCGTGAAACCATGGATGGTAACTGTGGCCTCGGGAAGGCAATATGTCTTTCAGTAGGACTGTGCACCGGCTCACACGAGCCACTTAGTCCAAAACTTGCTCTCAGATAATGTGGACATGTTCTGGACTAAGGAGTTTTGGCCCCCGAATAGCCTAGATTTGAACTCCTTTGATTATTATGTTTGGAGCGTAGTCGAAAGGGTTACTAACAAGACAAGACACCATAATGTTGCATCCCTACGCAATGCTATCGAAGCAGCATTTAGAAATATGGACAGCGCTGTTTTAAAGAGAGCGTGCAAGCGCTTCAGGTCGAGGATGGAGGTGGTCGTTGCTGCTGAAGGAGGTTATATTGAGTAATTTTACTCTTGATTGGTGCCACAATTTCTATCTAAAAGAATTTTCTGTTTCATTTATATTTTGTGTTAATAAATTTGCTTTTAAAAAATTTTTTTTAATTTGTCCGGATTTAAGTGCCGCACCCTGTAGTTCTGTGGCTAGGTGTTGAAGGGTTATATGTTATTTGGGAATAACGGCAATTGATCTTCTCAGTGGATTCAACAAATTTACTAAGCATTTGGTGCCAGTACAGCTTACAATCTCATGAGTACTTAATGAACAGAACTACAATGGAACTAAATAAACAAGGTTCATGGTTATTCCATAGTTGAAAATGACATATAAAACATTTCAAATATAGATTCAAGTTCATAAATTACTTGCTTAATACTTAACACCAGGGAGGGTATCGTTGCTGGTCATTTTGTACACTATAGTGTTAATATGCATTGGATCCAATTTCCAGCATGTGTGCAGAAGTTAATATAAAATGAAAACTTTGCTTCTCTATGGAATATATTTGATCAATTTTGCTACACTATATCATCTTATGGTACTGTAACTGGATGTCTATAAAGTATCAAAATTCTAACGTGAATATTCTTTACCACATTTTATTTTCTAGTCAATTTGCTTAAACCTAATGAAAACCAGGGGCCATTTTCCACAGTTTTATATGATGCTATCATTTACCTTAAACCTGCCCACCAGTATAAAATCCACTTCAAGGGAAACGTCATAAATTTAGGGTATTATAGATCAATGCATACTGTAGCTTCTTACCAATGCAGTTCCTTGACCCACCGCTGAATGGGGCATAGGCAAAAGAGTGTCGGCCTGATGTCTGGGATGGTAGGAAGCGATCTGGGTCAAACTTGTCCGGGTCAGGAAAATATGTGGGATCCCGGTGTAGCACAAAAATTGAAAGATTTAAGGAAGTTCCGGGTGGAAACGTGTTTCCATCTGAAAAGTTTGTAAGAAAGATAGTTATAAATGAAGCAGTCAAATTTTAGACACCCACAATATTTTTGGTGGAAGTGTAGCATTAGAATTATTATATAAGGAGGATAGGAAATTATTTGATCCAATAAGCCCATGACATTTAAGAAACAAATTTTACTTAAAATACGTTTTACTTTCAGCTTTTATTTGCCTGTGAGTAACAAAATAATTGGCATATATTTCATCCAGAAACATCATGCTAAAAGATGATTTCATGAAATACACAGAGGTTTTAGTAAGATTAGCTTATTACAAAAAATTAATGACTTTTAAGTACCTACTTTTTATGGGTACTCATGTTAATGCAGAATAATGGCATGCTTAATATATCAATGGATGATTTTTCTTGGTAATATTTTTGATTTTTGGGTAATGTCATTTTTACTTATCAGAAAACATGCATAACCAAATTTTTTGTGCATCCAAAGTACCCACTTATAATAAGTGGCGATTCAAGCTCTCGTCCGATAACTGGCACAGATGGGTAAAGGCGTAGAACCTCCTTTAGAAACCGATCAAGGTATTCCATCTTGTTGATTTGACTCAGTGTAAGCTTATTATTCCCATCTTCCCCCAATATTTCCTTAGCTTCTTCCAGTATGCGAGCCTACATTTAATTATACAAGTAGAAAAAATGTTTATGTCCATTATGGTAGGTTGGCAGTGATTAATTAATTACTAAAAACAATTGTTTCACAAAATGTATGCTTTCTAACCTGAGCTTCAGGATGACGTCCAAGAGTGTAAAAGCTCCAATTCATTGCTGCTGATGTTGTGTCATGGCCCTTAAAATGAACAACATATTCAAGGATATTAATGCTGTATAGGATGGAAATGGAGTCACGGCTTTCCAGGGGAAATTGGAAAATTCTACTAATATATTGTATTCAATATTAGTTTTTATAATATAAAGGTTTCTTTTCAAATCTTATGATGACATATTTAATGGTTACAACAAAGCAAAAATGAAAGTTATTTCCATTGAAAAATTTGCATAAACTGTTATTGAGTACATATAAGTGTAATATGCCATTAAATTAATTACATGCTCAAAGAAATGGTTTCAGGAACTCATTTCAGAAAAGGTTTCAAGAAATGACTTTATGGAACTGCTTCATGACTCCAAGCAACAAAACACTTTGTAATTCCACATAAATAATTTTAGAAACGGCCCAGGTTTTGAATCGTAGTGTCATCACTAGGTGATGTTCATCATCACCTGATGATGATGCTACATGTCGAAACCTGGGTCGTTATTAAAATTATTTATGTGGAATTACAAAGTGCTTTGTTTCTTGGAGTAATAACATGCTCCTTATTCCATTTGATATAATACAGATATTATAGATTTTATAAACAAAATACAATAAAATCTATGTTAAATATAGATAAAAAATAAAGAGTAAAAGAATTAATCCATAAAAATAAAATATGTAATCATGAAGAAAAAGATTATGGTTGCGAGAAAAAGAGAATACACCATTAAAACCAAATTAAAACATTAGGAAGAAAGACAAAGGAATATGATGACCCATACTAGCAGCCCAAATAAAGATAGTAAATACACAAAAATTGCATTAAATATATCAAATCGATGAATATCATTCAAGCATCGCCATACAGGAAGCACCATAGAGGAAGTGGCTACACACTGTCTAGCCATTTGGCACACTTTTATAGCCACTCCCTCTAGGGATGAGTAATTTTTAATTAAATTTGTTGATAAGTAGCAGAAAATATAAGTAAGTAGTTATATACTCTACTTTGGGAGTAAAATGCTAATCCATTTTTAGAGAGACAGTGTCTTAATGCTCTGTCAAAAGTTCCAAAAATATTCACAGATTTGGCCGCATTCAGCAAAATCCAACTTGAAAATGGAAATGGGCTCATTGTCTCTTGCCCTTTATATATTGTAAATTTTTTATGATTTGATATCAGTTTAAGAATTATTCAAGTCTTTCACATTACCCATTTGTGGATTCCTACTGCATAATATCTATCCCACTCAGGCATGAACTCATTTCTTAACCTCTGAGGAATTATTTTTTCACATGAATTTAATCTAAACTAAAATAGAAAATAAATTCCTTGCATCTCAATTTCCTCTTCTATTAAGAAGACAAATCCTCACCGCAAATAAAAACGTGTCCACTTCTTCACGGATGTCTGCATCAGAGAGAACTTTTCCATTGTCTGACAAATCCAGTAGTAAATCTAGAAACGATCTCCTCTTAGGGTGTTCAAAGATTGCTGTAAGCAAGCACACATTACTCATAAATGCCTTGTGCCCATAACAAATATTAACTCGGAGTAGCTTTTAAATGTATGTATCTCACAAAGAAGGCAATTTGTTCCTACTTTGGCAGGAAATTAATTGGAGATGAGGGGGAGGCAAAAAATATCCCCGACTGATCATAAAAATTCTCAATTTTATTATTATCAACTATTGCAATATATGCATGGTATTGTGTGTTCATGCACACAGAATCAATCTCTACTAATGAAATATAATATCACTCCAAGCTTCTCTTCTCTGGAGCATATCTAGGGGTACTACCACATTTTTTTGGTGAGCTGACATCAGCATGTAAGTGGCAACTAGCAGACCTGCAGAGCAAAATTTTATGCTTAAAGGTAAATTGCTACATCATCATGGTAGATCACAGTGTTATTTAAAATTTTTACTCATCACAATTTAATTCTTTATTTGTTTAGGGATATTTTTTAAGAAGATAAGACATCAATCAGTTTTTATATGCATAAAATACATAGGTAAATACATAAAATTTACCAGAGTTTAGGAATTCGTCCACAAAATAGAACAGTTTGTCATGTAGCTCCTTTTTCACATTGATTTTAAAGTTAGATATCCCATTTGTCTCTCTTATAAGAGAACTGAGTTTATTGTATAGAATAATACCCATAGAATATGGGCCAATGGCCGTTGATTTAATTCTTAAGAAGGGATGGTGAATGTCATAATACTGTCTGGTATTATGACTATGTATATTCCCATTTTTGTCATATTGTTTTAGATTCTGTCTCATGTGTGACACAGCAACCCATATATAGACACATGGAACAGGTAAAATACTAAGGTTACGGAATAGTGGTTGACATAGTGGAGTACAGTGGGGCACATCTGCAATAAGGCGAACAATGCATTTTTTAATCTTAAATATTACTTCAGCACGTGGAGAGGAACACCTCATAAATGATTATGAATAAATAACATGAACTAATAAATATAATGAGTGAAAGTAATTAATGCACTAATGTATGAGTACAGGAAAAGAACCAAATATGTATTGACATTTATATATCATCAGCATCTTAATCCTCTATTAAAACTATAGTAACTCAAAATCATTGGAAGTGGACAAATGTGGAAAAATTATCAACATCTCATTATTGTATGGCAGGAACTCAACTTCGAGCTTTGGGGGAAGGAATCCTTTTAATCAGATGTTGTGAGAATATGCTTCCAGAAAACTATCGACAGATCCCTATTTTGTTTTCTTTTATTAAATGTGAAGCTATCAAGACTTCCTAGTTTTTAGTAGGTTTGACTGTAGAATTTAATCATTTTAAAATGAAATCCTTAAATGTTATTTCATGCATATTTTATTAACATACGACACTGTTTCAACATAAAACGTCAGCATGAGGAACCCCTATAGGAAGTGGCTACACAAATATGCCAAGTAGCTACACAACCTCTGTGGCTGGCTGCGCATTGCGTTTGGCCATTTGGCATACTTGTGTAGCCACTTCCTCTAAGGCTGGGTTGAAGGATTGGGGGAGAGGGTCATTTAAAGTCAATATAAAGTATGAGAAGGGACTCAACAAGTCATGGGTTATGGAGATTAGAAAAGTGGCAGGGTATTGGAAATGGGAAAATCATCTGTACATAGAATGGGAGAAGCAAATTCATGGAGGTAAAAAATAAGCTCGAGGAAGAAGGATGAGTGTATATTGTAGGCTTTCAAATTGTGGGTGTGACAAAGAATGAAGAAGGCGAAATCAAGTGGGAGAGGAAGACAAATGAAAAGGTCTCACTCCTGGTAGAGGAGTAGAGAGAGTTGTTAAGAAAGAAGTTGAACGGTAGGAGAGTTTGGAAGAAGTCTTGATTGTGTGATGGAAGGCAGAAATTTAGGTAATTGAGAGGAAGTTAGGGAAAGAATAGGGATTTTAGATGAAATGAGGTGGGGTAGGAAGTATACAGAGATGAAGAGGGATTTATTGTAAGGCCTAGCATGTTAATTATCTGTAGAGTTCAAAATCATATGAAGCGTTTTACTTTTTTTAAATCATATAAACTGTCATGTGTCACCTTTTGACTTTAGTAAAGTAGTTTCCTTATGCATTGAAACTATAATCCCTCCCTCTTATCACAATAATTCATATTAATAATATTCCTCTTATCAGCAACATTTGGGATAAGAATAAGCACAAGCATTATTATGTTACCCCAACATTATGCATTTGCATCTGCCCTATTCCGAGGATAGATTTTAATTATAATGGCTTATTTGTGCCTAGAGATTATTGAAAACTATTCTGACTCATTTTTATTGTGTTATAGGGGCCAAGCACACCTAGAACAGATCCAAATTTACTTTAAATCCAGTAAGCTGCCTCAGTGGCATACAGAGGTGGCCGTTAAGACACCAGTCATGAAAAAGTAAGTAAATGATTTATGTTACTGTTCCAGCTTTATTCAATTACATCCATACTGCTGCACTAATGCACCAAAATTATCCGATGTCAGAAGTACAATAAAATTATAATTTGTTGTTCAAGTTGTATGGGAAATCTCACTAATCAGTACATGAGGGCAGTTCTTTTCTCTGTCTCATGCTAGATGATGCCTTAGAATAATATACGTTAAAAGTGGTTTGGACCTATTCACTCTATCAGAAAAAAATGAAGCTGTAAAAATGAAATAAAACTGAGTAAGTTTCAATAAAAAAAGCTAGGGCAACACTTTTCCTTTTCTTTAAATCTACCATTTATATGTGAAATTATTGGATCCACCATAGTTTACATGTTGATTCATCAGGTTATGTTTTTCTATTTGTTTGTTATGGATTGAATTTTGAAACAAAAATTTCCTTCCAAACTACATTTCCAGGAAAATACGATTTAGTGTTTGACCAGCATATGTTATTGATAAAATCCTTTTGGTTTTTGCACCAGGTGTAGCTTTTCAGGCTTGTCTTCTGATGGCTCTTGAGATGTATTCAATATTTTGAATTATTTATCCTGCCATAACGGAATCATGAGAGTATTGTAAGGCAGTGGGGCATGTGACCTTTGGCAGCATTTATATAGGCAGCCTACTAGATATGAAACCATTTGCCTTGAGAATGATGAATGAGTGTTTCATTGAATTGTTGGCCTACCAGAAAACTCAAGCTGGCCGGGTTAGTCTGGGGTAGTGTACTCACCGGCTAACCCAAAGGTTGCAGGTTTGAGTTCCACCCAGGGCATGGGTGTTGTGTTTGTCCAGATGGGTTTTTTTTATATGAAGAGGTGCTAAAAGACCATAGCCGTCAACGCACCCTATAAACAAAAATACCACTACTACCAGAAAACTCACCTGGTGCACAACCCAAGAGGGTTTTACCAATACGTTTTCAGGATTTTTGTTTATTCAGTATTGGAGTAACTTCCTAAAAATGATCATTTTAATTGTGTATTTCAATTTTCCAACCCACATAAATCAGCATTGTAGCTGTATTATCTGGAAATATAGAAAGCACCAAGATATTTAATTTTTCCCTTAATATCACTTAACGTAGTACATCTGAATTTAAGCTATCCTCATCTACTTAATATTCTCTTTCAAAACCCTAAATATACAGACCCATTCTCCTTACAATTTAATTTCTCCTCTTATGGATGGTGCCAATTGGCATCACCCTTGTCCTACATGTGGCGGAGTGAGATGATACCAAATGATTTTAGTGAGAAAAAAAAGCTGCTGCTCTGAGGAAAAGGTTATGGAAAGAAACTTTGCAAAATCCACAGAAATATATAAATTCTCTAATAATTAAATAAATAATATATAAATCCAAAGAAATACATAATACTTCTGTGGATTTTGCAAAGTTTCTTTCCATAACCTGATGTAATTCCACAAAGTATCGGTTTCCATCATCTCTCTATGAGTGAAAGCAAAAAATTCTTTACCTATGTTCAATATGTTAAAGAAGACAACAGTTGTTTGCTTATTTGAATACCCTCTCTTCTAAAGCTGGACATTTTAAAAATTGATATTCAATTCTTGAATGATTTCATGTCTTCATTTAAAGAATACAAATCCATATACTATGTACCTTCACTATCTGTGGAATTTTCATGGTTTCCTTCTCCTTTTTGAGCTGTAATTTCGTCTCTCCTTTCATTTATCACCTGAAATAAGAAATACTTTTGGATAATTTTCCATCTAAGGTTCAACTTCAATTTATATTAACCTCTTATGAAAAAATACATGATTCAATAACATTTACCCAAAGTAAAAAGTCATCAATTTTCTGAGATAGCTCTTGTTTTAGGAGTAGCAAAAACATTTCTCTTCATCAATACTGAGTAGCAGATATAATAATTCATTAAAAATATGCAATATCTTGAAATATTTTTATCAGAAGTTGAAAGTGAACA
The DNA here is from genome assembly GCA_011762765.2 of Rhinocypha anisoptera. Taxonomy (NCBI): domain Eukaryota; kingdom Metazoa; phylum Arthropoda; class Insecta; order Odonata; family Chlorocyphidae; genus Rhinocypha; species Rhinocypha anisoptera. The sequence goes on along the minus strand of WURS02110248.1, from coordinate 5,723 downwards.
ACATTTTCTCTTCTCACTCAAAAAAAGTCCCCAAAATCATTTATTCAGAATTATCATATTGAACATTTTAAGCTCATAATTCGTACAGAAAATTATGAATGCTATTTGTGAAATGAAAAAATCATATATGTTCAAATAATAATGATGAGATCAGTAAATCCATTATTACTCACTCTGTCTGTAAATTCATGAAGTGTCTTGACATGCTTTCTAAATTCCCTTCCGATTGGAGTTAGGTAGAAAATAAAGTCATAAATTAGCAATGGGGTGATGAAACGGCACTGGAGAATGTGACTGACTCTGTAGAATAAAGTTTACCATGAAGGATTAATTATTTAAAAAAAACAATGTATGGAAGTAAATTTGAAAGGACTGCTACAATATGTTCTATGAAATCAAATTGCATTTTCAAACATAAGGAATAGGCATAAATTGAAATTGAAATAATTCCGTAATCTAAGAAATAAGTTACAAAATGTGCAATTTCCACTTTAAAAAACTTCTTCTTTATTTCAACATGTTTCGGTGCACTACACCATTATCAAGTCTATAACGTTTATTATAATTCCGCTTTTTTTCAATGTCTTCAAGGTTACCATCTTTTATAATGCATATTATTTTACAAAAGCAATATGCCTTTATAATATTTTATATATTATAATTATTTTCATGATCATTGGAATACATGATAATTAACTTCATATAAAGTGAATAAATGCTTTGTTTCAAGGATTGATGACAGACAAAATTCAGTAAAATTTTGGCAACTGTGTAATTTCAGAGAAGAAAATCAGAGAAATAGAAAATTACCTTTGAATGAAATGTGTGTAATGCTATGCAATTCACAATGCAATATGTTGTTGATAGTAATTGATAGGTGGCACTACAAGTCTGCTTCCCCTTATTTTATATCAACATGACCTTAATTGAGGATTTGACTTATAGTTCACTCATTGTCTATGCCATGAGGGCAGGCAAAGGCAAAAGAATTGTAGCCATGGCAGAGTCACACCCAGGCAAGTGAAAGGGACTTTTGCCATACCAGTTAATGGTTAAAATTTTGTTTTGACCAGTAGTCTTAACAGTGCTCTTGGAGGTCGAGATCATGAAATATACAATTATTCTTGAGGAAGATGCTTGGGTGAAAGTAATGAGGACTCCTGGGCTGCTAAGTAGTGAACATGTTCCTGAGACTGCTTATGAAATTAGTTAGGAATAGTCATTAGTCAAGGTATGATGGGTGGATCGTGGTTTATTTTGGTCATATGTGGAAGCAACTGTCAGTAGAGCTGAAATGGCATTATAGCATAATACTCCCTTGTCCTTGATAACATTTCAGCCTTTCTTTGCTTATAAATTTAGGCTTTCCATTTTTAATTTACTCTTCAATACACTTTTTCAGCATTTAAACAAAACCTGAACATACCCCACATCCAATTTTGTACGAGGAACACTGGTACTGGAGGGAGGTCAAAAGGAAATTTTTCAGCAACTATCCTTGTGTTTCAATAGCAAAAATCCTCCAAGTCTGCAACTTACAGTGTTGTTAGCAATAGTAATCCCTCCCAGGCCTCGCTAGCCTACCTTTCAATTGCATTGATGTACTCCTGATCGGAGTCCCCATCCAAAGCATGCAGCTTGTATCCCATGATTGTCTCACAGGTGGCATCGAGAGCAGAGAGCTTGGTGAGAGGGCAGATGTTTATCTCCTCTGACCATTTCTCTGGAGAGTCTTTGGGAACATGTGACATGAGCAGGTCGACCATCTTCCTTGCTCCCCTGTCTAACAAGTCCAAGTATCCTTCAAGGAGGGTGGTATGGAATGAACCAGTTAGCATCTTGCGCCTTTTTTGCCACTTAGTACCTGTGAAGGCACAAATTCATTTGGTAGCAATCTAAGGATCAAAGTTGTTAATTTGATTATAATTATCAAATTTTTTAATTTTTATAGAGTTCTAATAATATTTATCGTTTTTAAAAGTTAAGTGTTCAGTACTAGGTTCTAAATTACTAAGGTTGTTCAGGGGAAGAGGAAAAATCAAATATAAAGCAATTGTTTTCTTTCAAAAATGGATTATTTTAATACAAGCATGACAATTCCTGAGGCTGGAAAATATATTTCCCCTTGGCCCTTAAGAACCAGGCTGTTTTCTGACTTAATTTCCAAGTAAAAAAATTGCATCTTATAGGGTGGGAAATACAGTGTCTTTATTACATTTATGTATATTTTTGTTTAAGTATACTTCCTTGAGGAGCAGAGAAACATGCTTATGGCTTTCCACTTGTGAATTCATGTGTACTTATGTATTTTATATGTGGTCATTCTGGAACTGAGTCAATATTTTTGCGATGTACGATAAAATAAAAACATTGGCAAACACGAAGAATTATGTATGACATGGAGTTTGAGAAGAACTATAGCATAGACCATCACAATCGATAAAAAAAGGCATGATACAGGAATTATATCTGAAAAAAATAGAAATGCAGTAGAAAAACTATGATATATCAGAGTGCTCATTACAAGCCTGTCCATGTGCAAACACTCAAATGTATCTATCTCAAAGGACATAGAGAGACAGGAATACAGTTGCACAAGGAATATAATGCTCTGCAAGGGTCTACTGTATAATATCAAACACAGAGGTGCAAAAACAGAGGTGCAAAAACAGAGGTAATGAGTGCCAAAAATGTGAATGCAGAAGAGTATTTTGCAGTCTGGAATAGAATTAGTCAAATTTGAAACCATACCACTTAATGGAGAATGTACGTTAACTATGAAATATGGATTTCATCCTCAATCAAACAAAAATCCTTTGTAAGTTCTATAGCACCCGGGCCCCTGCGAGCCTCCTCGCTCTCCCCGCACTTAACGCACCCAGGCGATAGCTGACCCTTCTCATTCATCACTTGCACTCAATGAGCTCACCCCCCCTTGCCAACACACATCCTGACGGCGGCCGGGAGATAAGGATCTGCCTTGCAGCTATCTCTGAGTTGCAACCAGAGTGACTCGTCCCATTCTGTGAAAGTTTTCCATTGGCATCAGAACTCTGATGTCTACCTTTCTGTACGGCATGTATTAAGGCACCAATAAGCTAAGAGCACTTTGTATCATTTCTCTACTCATCAGCCCATAGCCTTATTGGGAGATCTATGATATGCTCCCTCAAAAGTACCATGTGAAAAAAAGGTTAGTTATTAATAAGTTAAGAAGTAGATAGTTAAGAAAAAAAGTGAAAATTGCAATGACTACAATGATGGAGACATGAGAGTTGGGAAAGTTTTTTTATGAAAGGACAATCAATATGTGATTAGGACATTACATAGGAGACTTGTAGAGTTTACCTAAGTGTTTGTAACAACAAACACTTAGATCTTTCAGTGCTTAATAAAATTTTTTAATGCCATGTCTTCATAAGTATCAGTAAACTTCAGGCCCTTGGTGGCATACCTGTGCTTGTGATGAGACCTGTGCCCAGCCATGGTGCTAGGCATTTGTACTCTTCACTCTTTTTTATGTGCACTGAGGAACTGAGGACAGGCTGCAGAACGTCTGAACCACACAGAAAGATGAAGGGCCTGGTTCCAATCCAAATACGGAAGAGGGTTCCATACTTTTTTCGACATTCCCATATCACTCGGAAGAAATCTGTTAGAAAGAGACATGTGGAAACAAATCAAGTTTGTAAAAACATCTCCACATTTATTTTATATCACAGAAACAATTATTACAACACCTCACTACTTGGGAAGATTACTACACAAACAAATTAAGAGAAACAATGTCAATAGCAATAAATATAAACATGTGTTTCACCTTTGAAATATCATGGCCTCAATTGCAGATGCAACCCAAATTTCTTTCACTTCTAAAAATTTTTTATTGTTTTTTCTAGTTACTCAGTTTATTTATATCTTTTAACCTCCAGATTCACATTTCTATTGCCTCAAACTTGTTCCTTTCTTCTTTCCTGATGGTCCAAATCTAAAACCTTTGTTAATGATAGTAATCAGTTCTAGGATTATTATTGTTAACCAAAATTGTTGTTATCCAAGCCACCATTTCCCATAAGTATAATAATAGTAATCAATTTAGCCTTTTCTGCTTTTCTCCACAATCATAGTGCACGTCAAATATGCAAATAATATTCATTTAATGGCCATAAAAACATGTTACATATCTTAGTTAATTTATATTTTATTAAAAATTTATCATTAATAAATAAATAATTCAAGAATGCAGTTTTTAAATGTCAATCTTTACCATTGAATTCCGAAGCCTGTGATGTTACCCAATACATTATTTGCTTACAGCAACTCGTCATTAGCCAAGTATGTCATTAACTAAGGTCATCATTAACCAAGTTACCACTGTATACACACAGGTACCTGTATATGGCACTGGTCATACAGCTAAGGTAGCAGATGGGTAATTTGGACACAGTTGGACAGAAAGAGCAAGATGGGGGTTTCTGCTGTCACCTGTGTTTTTCAACCTGTACTTGGAGGAGATGGTGAAAGAGGGATGGGAAGCAGTGGATTTAGGAGTAAGAGTGGGTGAGAACTCATCAAGTTATTCAGATTCGCCATTGACCAAGCTCTAGTTAGTCATTCAGTCAAAGGACTGCAGACCATGTTGAGAAATGCACATGACCAATGTGATAGGTTTGGGATGTAGATTAGTGGTAAGAAAATGAAAGTAATGACATTCTCCAAAAGTTGAAAGGCAAAATCAATATAATACTAGAAGGGCATGAGTTGTAAAAAGTGGATAAGTTTATTTATTTGGGAAGTATCATAGAGGAAAATGGACATAGTGGCCTGAATATTAGATTAAGAATTGCTTTAGCAAAAGGCCTCTCTTGAAGAAAAGATTAGATAAAACTATCATATGGAGCGTAGCATTATATTGATCTGAAACCTGGTCAATGAGAAAGGATGATGAGCATAGATTGGAGACTTTTGAGATGTGGGTTTGGTGACAGATGGTGAAAGTGAGAAGGACAGAGAGGAAAACTAATGAAGAAGTGCTAAGAATGGTAGGGGAGAGACAATTGTTGCATGGAATCCAAAGAAGGCAGGAAAGGTGGGTGGATGTGAGGGGTGCTCAGAGGCAACGGGTTGTGGAAGGTTGTAATGGAGGGTAGAATGTTGGGTAGCTGAAGTAGGAGTAGCTAGATAATAGGGATTTGGATAATATGATAGGTGATGGAGATTTGTAGAGGGATTAACTTATGAAGCTGGGCATATCTAACCTGGGACTCATCAAAAACCTACTTCAAACAGTAGATTACCCTTCTGTCAATTCAGTACACTTTTCAATTTATTTACCACTTGTGGAGGCATAGGGGGGTCTCTACTCTTTCTTTGGGACTTTGTTCTTTGACATCACGTTCCACTAGTGTATCTTATATCTGTATGCGTTTCTGTTTGTAATGTCCATATGTTCTATTTTGGCTTTTTGTAGACCATTTCGAACTTGCATGGTATTGTTGATTTGACACCTTGTAAATATATAGTTATATTCTTTATAGTTCTTGTCCCTGGGAGTCTATTGATATGTCTGTAAAATTTCAATCTTCTTTTTCTGATGTCCGCCGCTAGGTTGGACATCTTCTCTATTGTTTTCCGGGAGTATAATCAGTACCCTTCTTCTGTTACTTTTGGGCCAAGAATTTTCCTAATGATTTTGTGTTCTTCTTTTAATATGTTTTCCAGGT
>WURS02110035.1:0-23149 GCA_011762765.2 Rhinocypha anisoptera | reverse complement strand
CGTGCCGCGCAGGGGCGAGAGGTACTGGCCAGCTGCCTCGCATTTCTCTCTCTCTCTCTCTCTCTCTCTTCGCCTCGCCTTTGCCCGACCCGACCTCGTCGCGACCGTTTGCTTTGGCCTGGCTCACTCGGGCTTGATTGGCCCTCTGACCTCTAATATCTTGTGTGCAAATCAAACTTTTTGATCAATCTCGATAATCTCTCTCTCTCTCTCTCTCTCTCTCTCTCTCTCTTTCTCTCATCTCAACTGTGATATTGTCTCTAAGTCACTTGATCCTTACTAGAACTTTAACCTCCACCCAGATTCCTTTGGTCAGCGACCTTTCTCTCTCTCCCTCTACCTCTCTTTTCAAACAATAGTTCTTCTTTGCAAAGTGCACATTCTTTGTCCGGCTCACTTGTTATGACCACGATATGACCTACTCTCCGCAAAGAACCATGGTTGATCTTTACTTCTTCTTCTGGGTAAAGACCAAGTAAAGATTGTGTACTGTAAGTGCGTGTAGGTTATAAATTGCACCGAGGCCATTTTCACACTCTCAGCCTTCCTCTCTCTCTCTCTCTCTCTTTCTCTTGGTTTACTTCTAGCTCGATGTAATCGCGATATGACATGATCGCGCCAGATCGACATCGTCTCTTTAGTCTCCCGTCGGAAGATGATTTACCGTATTGTCTATGCTCACACGATGATCGTAAGCTTTTAGGATTTTGTTTTGTGATGACTATGATGATGATGGTGATGGTATAGTAGTGCTGGTGCTGTGCTGATCATCATCATCATCTTCGTTCAGAGAGCCCATCAGCAACTCTTTTGTCTTCCGAGAGTTTCTTGGTTTGTGAGTTGTCCTCGTGCCAGTTTGCTCCACTTTTCATTTGATGCCCATTCAGTACTTTGCTCTCTCTCTCTCTCTCTCTCTCTCTCTCTCTCTCTCTTGGTCGTGTCAAATGTCCGTTCAGCCTCCCATCAAGTGTCAGAGCTTGTCATCAATTATAACTCTTTTGGCACTTTCCAAGCATTCTCACATTAGTGTGTGTGTGTGTGTGTATAGTAAATGTTTTCAAACCACCCAAGTTTCACCCATCACCAGGGGCCACTACTTTGTGATTGATTGATTATGGTTCGTTAGAGGTTCACACACATCAACTTTCACGTTACGCACACGTCAATGGGGTGATGAATTTGTTTTGGTTGATGAAGAATAGTAGTGCCTTTCTTTCCTTTTTTCTTGCAGACCAATTAGCATATTGTACTTTTCTCACGAAAATTTGATCAAATTAGTAACACTTTCATTATTAGTATTCAAAATAAGTATTTTTAATTTTGGATTTCACTGTTCAATTGGTGAACCGTTGTCTTCTGGAAAGCAAAACTTTCGATGATGTTGAGTGTTGAGAGTCAATCAAGCCACACTGCGCGACACTCGATCGATTGTCAGTCGTTGGCAGTCGTCCAGAGTCATTTTTGGTTTGGCTTCCGCTCAATTTACGCCACCGCGATAATTACACCCTCCATGCCAACTTATGTGCCAATGACACCTTAATGGAACCCTCTAAGACGACGACGACCTCTCACTATGACGGCGCTGATGATGATGACTGGTCAGATTGGGTCATTCTCTCGATTGTGATTGGTCATCTGCATCAGGGATAGTGCACCCCCCTTCTCTCTCTCTCTCTCTCTCATTCTCTCTGACCTTTGAGGGTTCCTCACAGACATAAATGACCTCACTGTCTCGAGCACCTCGTCACTTGATCTGTCGATCTGTTCTTTCCCTCCCTCCAATAGATTCAATTGATTTTTGATGCTCTCCTTCTCTCTCTCTTGTATCTGGTGGCGCGATGATGCAATAATGATGAGGATGAGGCTAGCCACTGGTGGTCATCACCTTCACCATCATCATCATCATTTGATGTGCATCATGTTCAATGTTCGATCGACATGCAGATGCCGAGAGTGAGTCTCGAGGGTCAACTCTCAAACTTGAACTCTCAACACAAACCAACGGGTTATTACCCTTCCTATTGGAAATGTAATAAAATTCAAATCAATTTTTTAAATTATAATCTTTTTTGTTGTTTAAATTGGAAAGATGATAGAGTGAACACAGAATACATGCAAAACATTGCATATTTATAAATTGTTTCCTGTTTGCTAATTTCGATCCAAATTGTTCCAATGTTTTTGTTTACTAGACGGTTTTTTTACTAGAGAAGGAACTCAGAGAAGGTAGCACAGCTGTCTCTGGATGATTTTGTGATTGTTGAACGATCACTGTTCGATTGAGAGAGTCATTGCTCAATCGTCATCGCTCGAATTGCTCTATGTCTCAATATGTTTGTGTTGTGTTGTTTTTGTTTTATTTCGAGTGTTGCTTCTTCGGACTGCCATTTCCAATTAGAGCCATTGTCTATCTCACTCGATACTAACCTTACTTTGTGATTCTTTGTCTAACAGGATCTATCAACCTTTGCTGTTCCAGATTGCGCCGAAGAAGAGGAGAGAGATGTCTTGATTTGGCATCGACCATCGAGATTGACTGTGATTTGCGCGGCGCGTCGCTCAATTGCATCTGGAAGAGAATGATGACTAGTGGACGGTAATCGCACAGCACCCATCCACACAGTGTGTGATTTATACAAGATGAAGTGCAAGTATCGAGACAAACTGATGGCCGTGATGGCAACACCAACTCGGACTACGAGCCACACTCCTTCCAGGTGTAGGAGGAGGTTTGAGGAGAGCCACTTTGCACTACTTGTCGTCTCGTTGCTTCTCTGCCACACAGCCTCCGCAGGTTAGTTCACTCCTAAGCTCTTTATCTCTACACCCTCAATCGATTATCTTCTTATCTCATTGCCTCACACTCCTTATTACACTTTCTTCATTTATCTTCTACACAAACTCGCTGAATCTCTTTTGTGCAACACACACACATTCATCTGCGTGTGTTTTGACACACACAACACGTAGAGAAAAAACACGCAAAAAACTTTTTTTTTTGTGGATAGTAATATTGAGTCGTGTTTCGTGCAATCGTTTCATCCCCTTTTTCCTTTCAATACCCCACACTCACACAGGCCCAGAAGAGTGAGCTTTCTCTTGCTTCCCTCTTGGCTTCACTTTCTTCACTCAATGTGTGCAACAATTCACAAAAACGTCACTTTTTACTAAATACGTATCACAAGCCAATTGATATCAAGACAGGTATAAATACAAGAGTTTAGCAGCAACAGCATAGAGTTAACTGGTGTGGGCTTGTTGATTTGCATAGGCAATTCTTTATGTCGGGCGTGTGTGGAGTGTGTAGGCTCTTACATAACATAACACAACAACGACACTGCACACCACACGAGACATGCTTTTGACAATGACGCCGGTTGAGGTGACATTGTAATGATCACTCTCTTTCTCTCCTTCTCTCTCCCCACTGACCATTGAGCATTGTCGGTGAGTCAAGTTCACTACAGATGACGATGATGATAATTTGTTATGGTTAGATCCGTAGGCTGATCACGCGCAACCGGCCGGTTGGTGTGTCTCTGTGTGTGTGCAGTGGCATTTAATCGGATCACCGCCACCGATTCCCGAAGATGACGGATTGCGAAACGATGCACTCGTCGAATCCGCTTCCAAATCTAAAATGCACTGCCACATTGGAATGCCTTTCTTTAATCTCTCTTTTTCTCAATAAGAAAAGCTAGCTTCTGGATGTGTAGTCTACCTTTTTGTGTTGATTATCTTGTCCTTTCTCTCTCTCTCTCTCTCTATCTCTCTCTCCCTCTGTAGAATTTGTTTATTTCAAATGTAAATGTAATCTCTGTTTGTGTGTGTGACAAAAGTGCACTGAACTTGTGCTCTCCACCACAGACTCTAACTAGTTGAAACTATCTTCACGGATTCTAATTAGCTCTCCTGATGATGGCAATATAGTAGTAGTGGTGAAATGAAAGCACGAGGAGTATGGAGTGTGTGTGTTAGAGATAGAGATAGAGAGAGAGAGAGGGAGATGAGTAGCCATGACGAATTGAGACTTATGGTGAAGAAAGAAGAGAAGAAGCCCACCTACGTGTGCGCAAGCTCACGAGATGTGCATACATGAGCCAATTGGCCATCTTACTACTGCCTACCAGATGGTGTCTCTCTATGTACTAATGTGTGCTTTGCTTCACATATTTACAAAAAGTGTTTCAAGTGTTTGTGAGAGTTTTTATTATTATTTAAAGAGTTGCTCACGATCGACTTAACTGAATTAAAACATGACACTCAATACGGAAGTCATTGGTGGTGAGAAGTGAAAAGTATGTTGGCTTAAATTTAATTTTTTTAAAAATAAAATAAACTAAAAAGGAAAATATATGCAGAGAGAATAAACTTATTTTATTTTGCATTTAACAATTTAGCAACTTTTTAGCTGACTAAAAACTAGACTACGGTTTTTTTCACTTTTTTCTTCCTTTTCCTCTCTCTCTTTCTCAAAATTACAGTCTAATTTGTGGCTTGTGAATGGTAAAGCGAATTTAAAATTCTCCTATAATGTCACTTTTGTCTGCTAACGATGAGGTTTGAGCACATGCGTGTGTGTGTGTTATTTTGGGTATAATCGAGCCACTTTGTGATTTTTTGGGCTAATTGTAGAGTTTAAGACAAGATTACGTCACCGAGCTTTTATCATATAAAGCCACACACACACAGAAAGAGTGAGAGATAAAGATACAAAGATCATACAGAACGAAATAAATGGAGAGAGAAAGGATACAAGAAAACTGATTGACCTGAGCTCTACTGAACTGATCTCGATTTAAAACGATGAGATGTGTCTTTGTGTGACCGAAGTCTATTGTTTGTTGATCTCACACACACAGAGCGAGAAAGAGACACACTGGAATCCCAATCAATCAGTGATGGATTGCGGATGGTGTTCTGCTGCAACCAACTGTTCACTTTGTCGATTGTGTTTTTGCACAGCTCAACTCTCACAATTCAAGCTAATTTCCTAGGTCGTGAGATGTTATCTTTAATCTCTCTATTCTCTCTCTCTCTCGCTCTCTATCTCTCTTAACTTAACTCGCTCTCTACCGTTGCGCGCACTTGGCACTGACCAATGGAGACACACAGTAGGCCTAGTGAATGTCCACTATAGCAATTAACTCGTTACACGATGCAACATTCATTCAATCCATCATCTCTCTCTCTCTCTCTCTCTCTCTCTCTCTCTCTCTTCACCTCTCAGTAGCACTAGAGTCTCTCTCACACACACTAAGTGACGATGTCCCTATGTAAATGAGTTCATCAGGTGATGACACTTTTTGCGTGTGTGTGTCCGATTGTCAGTCAGTCTCCTTCCTCCCCAAACACAGACACACGAGATACGAAAAGGAAAAGGCAAAAAACTTTCGAAGAAGAAAGAAAGAAAGAAAAAAGTAAGACGCTTTTTTGTTGCCATCCTCTGAGCGGCACTATTGAAGTGCCACACTGGGTCACCCTTTTCCTCTTTGCTCAGATACCTTGAGTATGTTTGTTTTGCCATCCCCCTTTCTTCAATCTCACCTGAAGTCAACCTGATTTTTGTGCTTGATTGCACCTGACTTCGATCGCTCGCACTCCCGTTCGACGTTTTTTTATATATATAATCATCATCAAACGTCGTCATCGTGGGCACAAAAAAGAGCGAGCATTGTTGACATTGGAAGGGAAGGGTAACTCACCCAGAGAGAGAGAGAGAGCGGCATTTGACACACCGAGATCACTCGTGCCATCCGAGATCGCGGATGGATTGATATCGAGGGCAAATCTCCATCCACTATCCTGTGAGAGTTATGATTATGCGAATTTTGGCTGTGGGAGAACGGAATGGTGGTGACGATGAAAGGTGGTGGGAAAGACAATTCGTCTTTTACATTTGATTGCATCTATAGTTTTTATATACACTAAAGTTGAAGTTGAATACCGAGACCGAGTTGTCGCGTGCCGTTAGCCATGTTGGTGCCATCCACCTGGGCGTTGAATGTGATCGCTAGACCAGGCCCGAGTTGTCGAGTGTACGCCACTCCAATCACGCTCTTGGTGTTGATGCGACACTTCACTTGCGCGTTTGCGTCTTTACGCCATAGACAGCCTATGGTGATGTTGGGACTGACACTACTGGTTGAACACGTGAAGCTCACTGCACCTTCCAGGTCGTTGGCAATGTTTTGGTGCACCGAACCGCTAAACTGCATCATTTCGTTGAAGCTACCCACTACCTGAAAGTTCTCCTCCTGGAATCCGACTGCCACACTGGCTTTGTTGACTTTGCTGGGCTGTCGTGGGTTAAATGAAACCTGTCCTCCTGCCAGCCACCCTCGATGACCCACAACTATCGAGCCTTGCACACTTTTATCAGTCTCGTTGAGATCGAAGTTGGTTGAGACATTCAAATAGTCATTTTCCAGTGCCACTTGCATCATTCCTGACTTTTTGCTTGACTGTGGTGCTAGTTTGGCGTCAAATAGCACTTTTGAGCCTTTTAGCACCAAGTCTTGAAATGTCACTTTACTTATGATGGCATTCTCTGTGGTCCATTTCTCACTAAATGTACATCCCCACTGATCGAGCGTGTACTTGGTCTTGAGTTGGGCTTGTATTTGACCAGTTTCGGTCATTGATTCTCCACTAAGGCCACATTGCACACCAGTGGAAGTTCGGGTTAGTACATCCACTTTATACACGCCGAGATTGTAGTTCTTGGTGAAGATGTCTTGCGCTCGCTTGTCAAGCTTGCAATAAGGTGGAATCACCATGTTGGACCTCCGGCTATGCTCAGCTAGGCAGAACTAAAGCAAACACTTGATTTTCGAATTACAGCACACCAACCAATCCCGGTATACTATTGTGTTTTCGAACTTTGACTCATGCAACATTTTAAACTTTTAGAATGGAGATTGTATATTGTGTGTGTGTTTGAATGACAGCGGTGTCACTTTCTATCGTGTTTCGCGTCACTTGTTGAACTGATTGGTTCCTTTCTTACTCTACCCGACGCGCGCATCATCTTAGACAGGTTGAGGAGCGCACCCAGAGCCTGTCTGTCACGTGCCTCTGAGTTGTGTTGTGGTGATAAACGGTGATCACCCGGCCAACCGAGGGCTTCTATTCCGCTGGCCATTCTCTTGGCGGAAATAGTGAGAGCCCTAATGATGGGTTTTGGGTGTCGAGAGTCATCCGAGCGCAACTCACTCTCCATCTAGTGCTGTGTAATTTGCTGCTCCTTTCTTCACCCTCATAGCTGTACAAATCTATCCTGGCAGTTGGCTTGATCGCCATTCTCAACATTACAATGAATCTGAGCACCGTCTAACTATTGTTTTGTTTTGTTCTCACTTTCTTGGCAGCTGTCTACCCACCACGCGATCTCTCGGTTAAGGTTCTCTCGAGCAAGTCAGTGAGTGTGGACTGGAACCCACCCTCCGAGGGTCGTTTCACCAATTTCAAGATCACAATCGACCCGTTGAGTGCGCAGGACGACTCGGGTCCGCGCACCATCAATATTGGCGTGCATGACCCGACTCCAGTGTCGATCCGTGATCTCACTCCGGGCGCCTCCTACGAGGTTCGCCTCTACACCGTCTATCGACTCGAACAGTCGAGAATTTTTCTCAAGGCTAACTTCACAACTTTCCCAAGTCAGCCACCAGCCCCCGCCATCTGGTTTCGCAACGAGACCACTCTTCTGGTCAAACTCCAGAACCCGCCAGAAGCAATCTTCGATCACTATCTGGTTTCCATCAATCCGGATGACGTTGCCGAGCCAATTCAGAAGATTGAAAGGCCCGAAGGTGTCCGAGCCCAAGTGGGCTTTCACGGTCTTATCCCAGGCAAAGCCTACAACATTTCGGTACAGACTATCAGCTTAGATAAGTTCAGTGAACCGAACAGTACCGTTCTTCGAACCGTGCCTTATGCGCCTTCTGACACGGACTACGATGCTAGTTCATCGTATGGATTCAGTGCCTCATCGCATCAAATCACTTCGCATTCGGCTCCCATTTTTACAAATGGTGGTCCACCATCTTCACTCACTTTCCACGATGGTCGCGATGCGGAAATCCAATGTGAAGCCACTGGATCACCTTTCCCGAGTGTCGAGTGGTACTTTACCTCTTCCGGTGATCGTCAAGCGAAGAAGTTGGAGCTAAGCGATAATCAAAAGTATGATGTTAATGCGCATGGCGCACTTGTGATTACACAACTCGAGAAAAGCGACGAGGGAGACTACACTTGCCTTCGATCCAACTCGATGGGCCGCATCAATGGCACAACTCGGCTTACAGTGGTAATGCGCACCCAGATTGACCAACCTCCTGTAGACAGCAAGGTGATTCTCAGCTCTACGGCTGAATTGCAGTGTCGAGTACGGCACGATTCTACGGTGCAAGCTCGAATCTACTGGAGTTTCAACAAGCGCAACCTGACCAACAGTGCTCGTATCAAGGTGGCTTCCGATGGAACACTTCGCATTGAACAAGTAAGCTGCATGCAAATATGTGATTTCCTTATTGACCATTCTTGTTATCCATAGGTGCGAAACACAGATGTTGGTCTCTACACTTGTCGAGTAGAGTCGGAAGGAGGCAATGATAAAAGGTCAGCTCGATTAGACGTAATCGAGTTGCCACATCCACCCACCAACGTGATGGCCGAGTTGAATGTCAATGGTGGTTTGGTCAATGTGAGCTGGACCCCTCCCTTTGATGGCAACTCGCCTATCATCAAGTACGTAGTACAGATGCGCACGGTCAACGTGGGTGATGCTGCCAGCAAGTCGGAAGGAGCGGCAAACTCGGGTAGTGCCACGTCCAACGATGACGAACTGGTGTACGGTGTCAACACGTGGACCACTGCTTCGATGAACATTTCATCTACTCAGAACTTTGTACTGATCACTCAACTGCGTCCTGCCACCACTTACCAGTTCCGAGTATCGGCGGTCAACTCGGTGGGCGAGGGTCAGCCCAGCGCACCCAGTAACCCACCGATTACTCTACCAGCGCAACCGCCCAATGCGAGCCCGGTGAGTGTAGTGGGTGCGCCACGCTCTTCCACTGCCATCACCATTCAGTGGCAACAACCACCCCCCGAGTCACACAATGGCCTCTTGATGGGTTACATGGTCCGTTACAAGCTAGCTGGATACGCCGAGCACACTCCGTGGTACACCTACAATGTTACCAATCCCGCTCAAATGTCATGTCTTCTCGAAGATCTGATCGTATGGCAGAATTACCAAATCCAGGTGGCTGCCTACAACGATATGGGTGTCGGTGCTTATAGTGCAAGTATCTTTGTGCGTACCAAAGAAGGCAAACCAGCAAGTCAGGTTCGCTTTCTAGAAGCCGAGCCTATCAACTCTACAGCAATTCGAGTGATGTGGATGCCACCTGACCCTCAACTCATCAACGGCATAAACCAAGGCTACAAGGTGCAGGCGTGGCTCTCCAAGAACAACACTCAGATTATGACCGAAGACCACGAATCAAACACTCTCTATCCGATCAACACCGTCTTGTTTGAACAACCGGCTCGTGAAATCATCGCTCCACCCTCCCCTTTCCAAGATGGACAACAAAGTGCCATCATTGATGGTCTTGAGCCATACACTACTTATGACGTAACCGCTCTGTGTTTTACGTCTGCTGGCGATGGTCCCAAGTTTGATCCACCAGAAGTTGTAACTACCAAGCAAGATCTCCCACTTGAAGTTTCATTTCTCAAATTCCGTGACATTCTCGACAAGAGTGTTCGAGTGATTTGGGGAAAGCCTAAAAAAGTGAACGGAAAACTGCTAGCTTACACTCTCAAGTATGGTGTAGTGGGTTCGGACCCGAGTGCTACTGTGGTCAAAAATATGACTGCTAACGAGAATCAAACAGTGATCTCCAACCTAAGGCCTCAGACTGCTTATACTTTCGAAATTTTTGCTTGGACCGACGTTGGTGCAGGTCCGGTGATTAGTTCCACTATTCAAAGTTCGGTACCACCAGTGTTGCCAGTGGCCCCCACTCACCTGGCCATCTCCAACATCCAACCCTTTTCAGTGGTTCTTCAGTTCACACCAGGTTTCAATGGTAACGCTTCCATTACGCGATGGATTGTAGAAGCTCAGCTTTTCAAATTGCGCAATGCCAACTGGTCAGTGATCTACGAGTCAATTAACCACACTCAGGAAGACGCCATTACTGTACATAGCCTTCGGCCGTACACCGAGTATCGTCTTCGTTTGATTCCAGTGAACGTGGTGGGACCAAGTTTGCGACCCAGCGAGTCCTCACCACCATTCCAGACTTTGCAAGCTCTGCCGGCAGGTCCACCATCGAATGTCACATTGCGAACTGTGTCTGCTACAGCACTGCGAGTACGGTGGACCCCGTTGCCACCCGAGTCATGGCACGGCCATCCTCGTGGTTACAACATCACTTGGCGCGAGTTAGACAACGATGGCGAGACATCTGCCGACTCGTCCCTTAAATGGCACATTCTCTCCGACTATCATTCTCACTCGTATCTCATCACCTCGCTTAACGAGTATACCAACTATGGTATCATGGTTTTTGCTCTTAACGATCTTGGTTCTTCCACCGGAAGTCATTACATCGTGCAGCGCACTAACGAGGCTACTCCAAGCTCTGGACCCAAACCACTTGCAGTGCGCTCCACTTCTTCTACCACCATCTTGGTAGAGTGGGGTGACATTCCCGAACTTGACCGCAACGGTATCATCCAAGGCTATAAGGTGCGCTACAGTGCGCTCAAGACTGGCGCCGGTCTGGTCGAGACAGCACAGTTCAAGATTATTGAGAGCAATTCGTCTCATACTGCTACTCTAACTGAGCTCAAAAAGTTCACAATTTACCAGATCAGTGTGTGCGGCTTCACACATGTCGGTGATGGTGTCTACAGCACTTTGCTCTCGGAACGAACCTTTGAAGACGTGCCAGGACCGCCCTCCAATGTTACATTTCCCGATGTCACTCTAACCACGGCAAGAATTCGGTGGGACATCCCGGAAGAACCCAACGGAGACATCTTGGCTTACAAGGTTTCTTATCGAATGAGCGAAGAACCTGACCGAAATTCCATTGAACGCGAATTCCAATCCACCGCTCGGACTCACCGGTTTTTGGATTTAAGGCCAGAAACGTACTATACTTTCGAAGTGATTGCAAAGACCAAGGAAGGTTGGGGAAAAGCGGCCAAGGTGATTGTTTACACGACAAACACTCGCGAGTTGCCTTCCCCACCCTCGCAGCCATTGATCAGTGTGTCCCAGATTAGTTCACGTCAAGTGACTATCAGTTGGACACCCGGACGCGATGGCTTTGCCCCTCTCCGTTACTACACCGTGCAGATATCATCTCAAGGTGGTCACTGGTGGACATATCCCAACAAGATCGATCCAACTGCGCGCACCTACACGGTGACTAACTTGAAGCCGTTCACCACCTACCAATTCCGACTGAAAGCCACCAACGACATCGGTGACTCTAACTGGAGTTCGGAGTCACCGATCACGCGCACTCTGCCCGCGCCACCCGACACTGTGCCACAAAATGTTATAGTCTCGCCATACACACCAACCTCGGTGATGGTTAAGTGGCACCCTGTGGAAGACTGGAACGGCGACGAGATGGGTGCTGGCTATCGTGTTCAGTATTGTCTCATCACACAGCAAGGTGTGTCCACTTCGTGTCCCTCAGGAATAGTTCGTGGCAAGAACCGCACCTCGGCTACCATTGAAAGTCTCGAACGCGATCAACACTATGAAATTCGCGTGCTGCCTTTTAACGGTCAAGGCGATGGACCTGCCACTAAGGCCAAGGTAGTTTATGTTGGAGAAGGTAAGTTCTTGACTTCATTTTTTAGAGTAAATTTTTCTAACAATTGTTTGTTGTAGCTGTACCAACTGGAGAACCACTCAACATCACAACTGAACCTTTGTCTTCAACGGAAATCAAAGTTTCGTGGAAGCCTCCGGAGCATAGCAAGCAGAACGGACAGATCATGGGTTATAAGATATACTATTGGGTACAAAATCCACCTACCATTGAGAATGGCAGTCGCAAGTCGCTTACCTCTCCTCCTGTACCGAGTCGAGAGTTGATGGAGATTGTACCGGACACGCTCAAGTCTTTCATTTTGCTCGATCTCCTCAAATGGACCAACTACAGCATTCAGATATCAGCCTTTAACCCAGCTGGTGATGGTCCAAGATCCAAAGCAATCATTGTGCAGACTAAAGAGGACTATCCGGGAGAGATTGGAAAGATTCAGTTTGACGAAATTACCATGTCGCAAGTGAAGGTTTCATGGAAGTCACCAAGCGAGCCCAATGGCATTCTTCTCGGCTATTACATCACCTACGAGACTCTCATCGGTGACTTTAGCAAGCAAGTGAAACAGAAGATTAACGACAGCTATCTCGTGGTCAATGGTCTTCGAGAACGTGTCACCTACACATTTAAGGTTCGCGCTGAAAATAGTGTTGGTCTGGGACCAGAGAAGGTCGGCAATGGTAAGCAGTGTTTGTGTGTAGACACTTTTAAATATCATTTCTTTACCTAGTAACCACTGGGCCTCAACCTGGTTCGCCCTCTCCTCCTTTCGAGGTGATCTCAGTGCAGACACTCACTTCAGTGAAGATCAAGTGGAAAAACCCGGATTACCGAGAGCCCATTCTAGGCTATATCATAGAAGCTAATAATCTAAACAAGAAAAGTGCTCTCGAATGGCAGCCAATTGCCTCGCTACGCAATGGTCGCCAGGAGCGTTACGAGTTGAGTTTCACCCAGCTCTCGCCATCTTCCCAGTACACATTCCGCATCATGGCAGTGAACCGAGCTGGTGTGTCCGAGCCGGCATACCCCAACAAAATCTACGGTGGCACAGCAGTGATCAGCACACCATCTCACCTCGAACTACGAGCTCGTATGCCCTACTACCGCGAGAGTTGGTTTGTCATTCTCTGTGCCTGCCTCAGCGTGATCATCACCATCTTGGTGATCGCCTTCCTTTGCGTACGAAACAAGACCTACAAGTATAAGAAAGAGGCTATCAAAAATGGCAACGGAAGCCAGGATCGACTCAGCGAGCTTGGTTTCGGCCTTGACGATAATCTCGATCCAACAATGGGTGGCTACGCGCTTGAAATGGAAATGCGACCCACCAATACGGGCACCTTGCTCAATGGCCATCGCAATGACCGCAACCGTGGCACTCTACCGCGCAACCGTAACAATGGCCATTCCAGTAGTATGCTCAACACAGCAGCCATTGCCGCGCAGGCCAAGTCTCCTCCACGACCTTGTCCTGGTTCGTTTTCCTACTCAGACGAAGACGATGACGACCAAGATGAGGATATTAAGGCTGGCGGATTCTACGAGAGCAGCGGTAACGACAGCCTCACCGAAAAGCCAAGCGAACTAAGCAGTACAGGACCTGACTCGGAGTCGGACGACCACGACGACTTGGTGGCAGCCAACATGTTCGTCAACCACTATGCCAACGTCAACGACACCTTGCGCAAAGGACTGTCGTGGAAGAAGCAAGCCAAGCCGTACATTGTGCCCACCAGTAGTCAGCAAAACCTGAGTGGACCGAGCAAAGCAGGCCCGAGCAGTAGCACGTACCGCCCGTTGCCATACCCACCCTCGATGCCGAGCACCTCGGCTGGCCCGAGTAACCTCACCCAAACGGGCAGTCACTTCAACCTCTCAAGTCAGCCTCCACCGCCACCGCCCCCGATGGCAAGTCAACAGTCAACAGTGATGCAGCAACCACAGCAACAGCAGTTGGCACCACCGCCCACGGGGCCCAAGTCAATTTTTACCTCAATGTCGACCAACTCGATCAACCGGGTTGGTTTCCCGAACAGGGCTCCACCACCGGCACCACCTCCTCCAAGTAAGTATTCCTGTACAAGTATCATGTTAGTCTTGTCTCAATTTCATAAAGTATCGTGTCATTTCACGATATTTCTACGGAAATTCCCGACGGATTTGCACACTGCGTGATACTGCACTTGTGCTGGTTGAGTTAGTCTGGATTGGACTTAAACCGACTCGGACTCATCAGTCCACAAATCAATTTCTAATCGAGTCTAAATTTATTTGGACTCCAGTTTGGCCTCATGTAATCATTAACTAACCTTTAACCTTACTCTCCTCAGGTTACCTGTCCGCGTTGAACGTGGCCTCGTCGGAGAGCGAGGTAGATTCGCCAGCGGTGACCTCGGCCAGTCAGCAACACCTCAACGGAGGCCGAATCATCGTGAACAATATGGCCGGTAGCAGAGCACCACTGCCCGGTTTCTCCTCCTTCGTGTGATAACCCCCTCTGCCACTCATCTCATGTCATCTCCTGTAGATAGTCTCACACAACCCTTCTGTACATAGTAGTGAATTCATATGCCAACCAGATCCGATCATATCGAGCGTCCTTCACAGCTCACCAAACAGTGCTCTCGCATGCCTGTTGCTTACATTGCAGTATTTTTTGTGTATATAAAGACTTTGGGTTCCATTTTGAACCTCTCTCATCTGTTCAATAATTCATTTTCATTATATATAATAAAAAAATTTAAACCTATTAAATACTTTTGAGTATGGACTAATATTGTTAATAGCCAATTGATATTTTCACATATATTAAACTCGAAAAACGGATTTTAAATAGATTTTATAAGACATAAATAAATTCGAATTTAGTTGCTTGTAGAAGTATCCTGTTCACTTAATTCTAGCTGATGGATTGTACTTGAAACAAGTGGCAACACTTGCGAAATTACTTGAGAATCATCGATAAGAGACTTAAGTTGACCTCTGATCTCGACCGGTTCGACCTGATCAAGGTATGCTGGGTCGACCTCGATTAAGTTCGAGTGAGAGTTGTGTGTCACCTTGCCGGTGAGGTGGTGGTATGCAGAGACGATCGAGTTGAGATAGCCAGCAAAAGGCCTCCAATCGTCGCGTTGGTCACCCATCACTTCCACTTGCTCTACACCCGAAACACTAACTTCCTTCTCACTGAGCGCTTCTCTACCAGCCCTAGTTGTATCTCCCTTTTTGGCACTCCGACTCTTGGACCTTCGTCTAGAACGCTTAGATCGATCACGAAGAAACAATCTTTTTCTTTGTCTTGCGCGTTGCTTTCGAGCTAAATCTCTCTCATCTGTGTTATCTTAAAAAATTACCTCAAACTTTGCTACAAATTGTTATAAATTAAAATTCCCTTACCATCTTTGCGAAGGCAGCAGCATAGAAAGAGAACGAATGCGACACCAATCACAAACCAGTACCATTTGTAACGAATAGTTTGCGGTTTGATTTGTTTGAGTTTGGGTTCTTCCACTTCTTCCTCCTTGGGTGTTTGTTCGGTCTGTAGACGCTCTGCCTCTTCGAATATTGGCTCTACCTTTTCCAATTGCTCGGGAATGAGTATCGCTGCAGCTGGTCGATTCTCCTCGTTCTTTTTAGTGTCTTTTTTAAATTCCTCTTTAGAAAAATCATCTCTATCATCTGGCTCTTCATTAGAAAATTTATGCCGTGATGACTTAGGACGCTTTCGTGGTCGTGACTTAGGCTTGCTAGGCTTAGGTTCTGGTTCACGCAATTTAAAATCTTCAGCAATCCATGGAGTTGATTGAATCAAAGATGAGTTATCGTAACAGTTGATCATCTCAGCTATTGTTATCTGAAAAAAAAGTTTGCTAAATAAGGAGTGATGCCAAGTTTAGCCTAAATTTTGGTAGAAAGAATTCTCTAATATTCCTTATGTCATTCGAAAGTTTAGAATATGCAGAATCAAATATGAAAATTTAGGAGCTGCCAAATATTCTTAATTATCCCGAATTTGATTCTAAAGCTTTGGTTTTTAGCAAAATTATAGTGTAAAAAACAATCAAAACAATAGAGATTTGCAAAAAAACAAATTTAATTAGAATTAAATTTTTACACTATTTTGGTAAAAACCGAAACTTTAGAATCAAATTCCGAACAATTAGTAATATTTGGCAGCTTTCAAGTTTTCATATTCGATTCTACATATTCTGAACTTTCGAATGACATATAGAATATTAGAGAATTCTTCCTACCAAAATTTAGGCTAACAAACGTAGTTTTTGGCATCACTCTTAAATAGAATTAAACTAAACACCAACCCCTTGTTGAGAAGCAAGAGATTCTACCATCCCGGGTCTGGTTTGTACCATAGTTCGCCCATTAACATTAAAGCCACTGAAGAGTCGCTGACGAAAGGCAAACACATTCTTCGGATTTGCCGCTTTGTCACCGCTTTCTTGGCTCACACACCGGAGCTTCGAGTCGAGAAGAACAAAGCCCGAGTCAAAGTGAAAAAGACCTCGATAAGGAAGAAGGTTAACCAGAGTTCGGTGGTTGTATGGAACCGAAATCAGTTTAAGAGTCTGGTCGGTGGTGAGATACTGGTAAAACTGGCTCCGGTACCAGCAAGGTCTACCACTGTCCCCACAGATGTCGCTTTCCTGAGACCATTGACCAGTGCAAAAGGTAGCTACGATCAACTTGGGACACTTGGCAAAATCACCATTCTACATCCAAAAAAGAGAATTACGCAAAAAGAATACCAAAGAACCCCACTCGTGCCTTTGAAGATGAGTACGAATTATCGGTGTTCCTAAAATCTTGGCTCCCACGAAGGTCATGAAGGTCAGAAGAAAGTCCACTTTGTGCCCACTTTGAAAGACGCTCGTTGAGCAGTTGTAATTGAATGTCAAACATGCGCATCTGATTCTTGATCTGTTCGTGATCAGATTCGACAGTTTGCTTGAGATTGGACCGTAGCAAACCTCGAATCTCCTCAAGATCAACCGTGCGTCTTCTGTTTTGATAGTAATCTAACAGATACAGAAAAATCAATATTTTATTACTTAAAGTTTAAGTTAAACAAAAAGAAAATCATACTTTGTTCGTAACCGGCATTGTCAATGCGAACCAGATTATTCGAGATCGATCTCCGTCTACGAGGCTGATCAAGTGGATCGAGAAATAAAGTGCACAGGTTAAGACTGCTGGCAAAGACCAATTCATCATCATTCGAGCTTATGTTTGCTGTACGAATAATTAGAGTAGTTGGATTATAAGTATGGCTCTAAACTTAACCAGCATTTTTGTTCGGGAACTTTCTCATACACGGATTTGTGTTACTGGTCTTGAATGTGGTCGCAACACAAACCAGTGTAAGAGAAAGTTCCCAAACAAAAATGCTGGATAAGTTCAGAGCCATATTATAAGTCACAAAAATTTAAGATTGATACAGACTTACCAAAGATATCACCAAGTGAAACTAATTTAGGATCAACCCTTCCCGAGCGCCAGTTGTAAAGCCAAAACGTCTGTGGTTGTTTTCGTTCTCGCAACCTCTGCGAGATGTCAGCACCAGTCTCGAGCAACAAGTGTCGATCGCCAATCTCAAACACCTTGGGCACTTGTGAAACTTGATGGACGCAAAAGTTGGACACCACTTGATCACTCCACGATTCACCCACATTTCTCGGGTTAACCAACACCGCAAAGAAGAGAAGCACAACAGTTAAGTTCAAGATGATCATCTCCGATACCACTCCATGACGAGGTTAGTATACAATTTTTTACATAAACATGAAACTACGATTGACCTGCCAAATTAATAATATACAAAAAAACAAAATCACAAACTCGTATTTTAGTTAATTAATGCTGCGTTAACAGGCTAATTAGATTTAAGAAGTTATATTTGATTATAATATAAAATAATTATTATTAATGATGGCTTGTTAAACGGGAAGGGGGATATTCTTTTTTCATGGAATTTCCCTTGTGGAAACAGAAGAGAATAATTTAAAATTACGATCATTTCTTAAGCGTGCGACATCAACAAAGCTGTAATTTATTAAAAAGTTATTATTTATTTAATATTTAGTATTTTTGTTTGGGTTTATATTTGAATTAAAAAATTGTTATTTCCAAAAGGTTAGATGCTCGCACATGTAAAGTGAGATTATGCTTAACATATCATATCTCTTGTTTTCAATATAAAAGAATAAGCAAGAAGTCATTGGGTGACCAGTTTAATCAGATTATAACTAATTAGCACCCGTGCGTGATTGCAGATTGCAACGTGATTCGATCTGGTTTTACACCAAGATCATCCATCATCAGAACACATACACATATGCTTTCCACTATAACAAATCAAAATATTTTCCTTTTCCATCATCATTAATTATCTTTTTTATTTTTCATCATCATCATTTGGTCATGATGTTTATAAACCAAAAAATGGAAATGGAAATGTATACACAAGATGATTACGTGGATAGGTGGAAGAGACGAGATGTTTGCGCAACTATAGTTGTGGTCATACTCTAATGATCATACACCGGTAGCGTCTAATTCGCACCTGACACGAAGGGCAAACACATGCTCTAGTTGTGATGATGATGATCAAATCGATTGATTATTAGATTAGTTCTTATCTCACCTATGAACCGAGTGAATGAAAGTTCAACTCTTTAACTTATATATATTTCATATTTTGTTTACGTTCTTTTTCATTTTCATACTTCTTTCTTTCACTCCTCTCTCTTTAACTTTCACCCTATCTTGAGAAGAATAGTGGTTTTGTGCGGGGAAAGTGTCAGAATGCTACTGCGTGTTTCAATATCATCATAACCACCTAAACTTTTCCGTTAATGTTAATGAAGTGTTTGCCTTCTCTTATCTTCTATTTCTCTGTATAAAATTATCTCCTTTCTCTCTCAACGACCTCTAGAACTTTTAGTCTAGGAAAAAAACTCACGTTGCTCGTGTGTCTATGTAATGAAGATGCAAGTGGATCAATTTTTTACTCTTTTATGACAACTTTCTGTCTGTATGACTACTGTGTGTGTGTGTGAATGTTTGTGGAGAAAGATATTAATCTCGACGATCTCTTGATTATGTTGCCACTGATGTGTCCAATTAAAGTCGAGAAGGAAGAAGAAATGAAAGAAGATAGGGACATTTTTTATTGCTTACTGGAGAATGACTCTTTTTGGTAAGAAAAAAACCTGCGCCCATGATTTAATTTCCAAAATTACAGGTGAAAAAGGTTAATTGTTAGTTATTGCGGTCACATTTAGACTTGTGGGAGATAGAAAGAAATAATTTTATTGAGAGGGCAAGAGAGAGAGGTGAGCAATTTAAAACGACCAATTAGACAACCACATATTGGCACTTGATTCCTTTATTCGGTGGATAATGACAGATGATCTTGGTTTCTTTTCTTCAGGAGATATATCATCAGTTCTTGCTTTGAATCCATGCAGTACCATATAGTCCCATTGGTGCCAAGTGTTAGTGCGTCAAGTGAGATCAAACTACACTGTAAGCCAGACACAAACTGCATACCCTCCAGAGTAAACTTACGAAAGCTCACCTGACCATAAGCTCGCACTGGTAATCGCGCACCAAAAGGTTTCAACTCAACGTAGGTTGGGATACCAATATATACCATGTTGGAAAACATATCCAGTGTATTGACCAAGTGATACTGGCATTCCGTGGTGATGAACCACTGAAATTTGTTTAAACTGAGAGGAAGTTTTACGTAGGATAAAGTGCACAATTTCACTTCCGGTTTAGGCCGTTGGTACGAAGACTTAACTGAAGCTTCTATTCGACTGTCTTCGCTGGGTTTGGGACAATCATTTTGTTCCACTGTTAAAGTCTCATCATCAGCAGTATCATCATGGCATTCATGGTCATTGTCTTGAGTTGAGAAGCTTTTCATCGAGGGCAATAGTGCTGGTTTGAAAGCCTTTTGAATCGTTTCTTCTCCTTTCCAAAAGTAAAGCCCATGAAGAGACTCGGCGCAAAGTACCACTTCTTCTTCGGGCAAAGGTTGCTTCAAAGTGAACCCGATATCCGTCAGCAAGAAGTTGCGGGACTGAGATCACATTGGCCACTAGTTCAGATGAGTGCCACACTTGGTCGAGTTGTAGAGTTGGACCCAGTGGAACCGGTCCGATCGAGTCGAGGCGGCAGTGGAATCCGTTGGCCATGAGAGTAGTCACTTGAGAGGCTGATTGCAAATCTATTAGTATAAAAACGTATTAATCTCTAACTCAACTAACCCGTGCCACTCGGGTGCAGTTTCTGAGGTCACAACTACACGATCACAACTTTGAGGATCACTTCGAACAAGGTGACGAGGTGAAATAGTGCTAAGCAACCAAAGATCATTCGGGAAAACAAGATCAAATACCGGAAGGTTATGCTGTAGTTGTCGAGTTGAATTTTCCTTCTCTAAATCAAGTACAAATGTGTTTTTCACCGTTTTTACCGGGAATATTGCGCCGTTTGATTGAATTGTAGTCTGGTTTGATCGAATCATTTCTGAATCAAAATGAACAGGAGTAGTTCGTTGCAACTGTGACAGTGAAACCAGAGTAAAGGTGAGATCGGGTACGAGAAGTGTGGGATAGAGATGATCCGTTTGGGTGTCGTGAAACCTGAGTACTTGAGAGTAACTGGGAAGATCACTTTATTTTCACTTTCATGTACAATCTAAGGGAGAAAAAATTAAGAGACAGAGAATAAAATATACAAGTATTCGAGATTTAATAGAAAAATTAAGAGGAAAAGGATTAAAAAACAGAAAAAGTGTATGAAAAAGACTTCACAAATCGTCTATTAATATAATCTATCACACTCTATATTAATGTGTGATAGACTTTGGTCATCGTCGTCGTCGTTTTCCGTCAAATTTTTCGTTTCACGACATTTTTGCACTGTAACAGTTACGCTATTTCTACTGTGCTTAGCCGATTAGAATCTAACTTTTGTTGTTGAGATTTGTATTCATTACCGATTCGAATCTAGCTTTTGTTGTGATTCAAACTCATTCTCGATTCGAATCTAACTTTTTGTGTTATAATTCTAATTTTATTTTGATTCGATTCGAGTTTTGTGCATAACTTTTCGGATTCTTATTCAATTTTATTCGGAATTCGAACTTTTTTTAAATTCTCACTCGATTTGATTCGATTTTTTTTGCATAACCCTTCAAATTATGGCAACTCGAGTTTGACCTTGGCGGTTTTGCCGCCGTTTTTTACAAGAGGCAGACTGCGCTTTAGCGCCGGCTCTCTTGTAAAAATAAATTTCAAAACACAAATCAATTTAAACGGAACCAACCTCAAGTTTATCATCTTTTTGATCATGACGCATAAACAAATTCTCTGCAAGTAGTGAGAGATGATTCGCCTTGAGCTTTGTCACGTGAAGTACTTCCTTGAGTAAAACCCCGTTCAGTCGAACCGTGCCACGACCTTTGACCTTAAGAAAATCACCGAAACAGTATGACACGTGTTGAACGGGAGACAACTCGTTGTACTCTTCGAATCGATCCCGCCACGGGCAGAGGTGATGAGTCCACAGAGCATCCATGGCTACCAACCACTCGTCAGGTGGTAGAGTGAACTTGTTACCTAGAGACATTGCAAGGGGGGAGAGATCGCTTCTTGGAACATAAGGTTAATTTTATTCAAACAGTGATGATTCGGTGAAAACGATGCAAACAACACATGCAACTTTAGTTCTGCAGCCAGAGTTGCATATGAATTTGTTTAGTACAAGCTGCTATCCTGAAATGACGTTACACTCATATGATATGCATGATTATTGCATCACACTACTTTTCGAAAGAAGAGAGGAAAAACAGAAAAGTTATTTTGATTATTGTTTGACAGAGACAATGACATGACCTAATCTAACTCCACCACACTCCACTGTCATTTAATTTTTATTCGTATTTTAGTCAATTTCTAATTGATTGATTTTGCTCCATTTTTACTTTTTTTGCATTTCTACTTTTCTATCCAAAGAAATATAATTGTTTTGAGCATTTTTCCCCACTTTCCGTCTCATTAGAAGAATTAATCAACGTAAATTGGATTGACAGAAACTTGATTTATTTTCCATTATTACAATCGATTGATGATCACTAATCACTGATTACAGTGATCATTTTCTTGCAAATTAAAACGCTTTAGTCTTTTGTCTTGGGATTAAGAATTAGTTTAATCCGCACTATTATCTTGTTTTTTTCCAATTAGAATTTTAAAAATTTCACTATATTCCGCGGAAAACAATGTTCAACGCACGAGTTCATCGACCACAATGCAAATGAGAACCGAATTATATAACAAGCAAAGAATTAGACTAATGCTTTCACTCATTAGGGTTGTGGTGTAATTTATCTCGACGCATTAATCTTGTTTAATTTTAAAAATTATCCCCCTCCAATTTATCCCTTCCTTCCTATCATAAAAGCCACATCTTTCTAGATTAAGCCATTTTGGTCGTTATTACTCATCAAGATCAAACAAAAAGTCCAATTTACTTGTTTCACTTCTTCGAGTCGTGGTTGAATTATTGCATGTGTGCTTTTATTATATATTTAACACAAATGTATTTTTCCCGAGAATAATACTCCTCTCGCATCATCACCATCATCTTCTTCTTGATGTTAACTTGTATATATGTCGTTTCATAGAGTACAGTGTGTTCCATGAGGAAAAATTAAGCACTTGAGTAGTAGTACAGTAGCACCAATGCACGTGTAACATGAGTTTGTCCCAGTGTGCCGGTGTCATCTAATGATACCTGTTAAACTATGATGATGATGATGGTTTTGTGGTGGTGCTAGAATGGAAGTGCCACACAGGACGACTTGAACCAGGTGGATGCAATAATGCAAATTTCCATTCTTCCTCTTTCTCCCCCCTCTCTCTCTTTCTCTCTCTCTCTCTCTCTCTCTCTCTCTCTCTCTCTCTCTCTGTCTCTGTCTCTCTCTCTTTCTCTCTCTCTCTCTCTCTCTCTCTCTCTCTCTCTCTGACTCTCTCCCTTTCCTTCTCTCTCTGACTCACTCCCTTTCTCTCTGACTCCCTCCCTCTCTCTCTCTCTCTCTCTCTCTCTCTCTCTCTCTCTCTCTCTCTTCACCTCTCAGTAGCACTAGAGTCTCTCTCACACACACTAAGTGGCGATGTCCCTATGTAAATGAGTTCATCAGGTGATGACACTTTTTGCGTGTGTGTCCGATTGTCAGTCAGTCTCCTTCC
>WURS02110034.1:0-49333 GCA_011762765.2 Rhinocypha anisoptera | reverse complement strand
TACAATTATTTTTGCATGCTACTGTCCAAGCTTACAAAAAATCTCCACGGATTGGCTCCGCGATTATTTAGAGTGTACTAGTGAGAGGTCTATTAATCATGTGACAAATACGGGATTTTTAGACTACCCTCCATGTAAGAATTTTTCTTATCAAAAACACTGTTCAATGAGAGTTTTTATATTTAACATCCTTTTCTCTTCAAAACCTAACTTCTAAAGACCAAGAGACCTTTGAAAATAAAATAAAATTTAATGAGAGCATGCCAATGACAACTTAGGGTAAACCTTAGCGCTCTTAGTATATGAACTAAGAGACTTTAAGTCACATTTATTTCAGATGGATTGATGATATAATTTAATGATCAGATAATATGGTTTTCGCCCTTAAATTCTCTTATGTATTCTCTCAAAACTAAATCTTAGGTTTGCAAGAGGGTCAACATTAAACGAGTGGTCCACTCTTTGCAAACTCCCATTGGAGCGAGGTCGGCTACCCGTGGGTGTTCTAAGATTTCTAAGGTCAAGGGAAGCGACAGTTGATATATCAGCCGATTTGTCTGGCATCGGGAACCATCCTAATGTGCACACTGATGCTATGCCAGACCACTTTGTGGTTACGTGTGGCCCAGCTACTATCCTGTATTCATTCATATTTTTACAAGAGGGACGGCGCTTTAGCGTCGTCTGTTTTTTGTAAAAAAACGGCGGCAGAGCCGCCGAGGTCAAACTCGAGTTAATTTGAAGGGTTATGCAAAAAATCGAATTAAATCAAGCGAGAATTGGAAAAGTTCGAATTCCGAATCAAATTGACAGAGACTTTGAAGATTTATGCACAAAATTCGAACCGAATCGGCATAAAATTCGAATCATAACAGAGAAAGTTAGATTCGAATCGGTTAAGAATTCTAATCACCACAGTGAAAGTTAGATTCGAATCGGTAAAGAATTCTAATCACAACAGTGGATTCGAATCGGTTAAGCACAGTGGAAGTAGCGTAACTCTCATAGTGCAAAATCGTGGATGGCACAATACCAAAAAAATGACTGAACATTAAACATAGTGCATAGAACAGAGAAAACCACAACCATATTATTCATTAATATATAGGAGAAATAATAGTAGTATTATGGGAGATATTATTTTTACCTTATTCCTGTGTCCAGTCAAGAATATAATTTAAGTTCATTGTTTTTGATAAATGAGTATTTAACAACAAAAAGGATTTGTAATCAAAGAACACGGTGTGAAATTGTCAATTGCTCTAGTTGGTCCAGTTATGTGACACAATTCTTAAGGGTGCCCGTATGTCTAAGCTGGAATTTGACCGGTGTAATGAGTTGACTCTATGCCAACAAGCGACCTCGTTTCCAAGTGTGCACACTCCATCAGCACTGGCGATTGTCTTTGTAGGTTATCTATCACCAGCACTACTACGGGCAGTATCACCACCAGTGCCATCGGTACCGCTATGAGCCTTGTAATGGACAGTGGGCACACACCGAGGGAGATGGAAGCAAACAAATTTTAAAAATATCATCATCATCGCTGTCACATGAAGCATTAAGGGAAGAGATTGCGCGGCACTTGGTAGTGCTGTTCTAAATGGTCCCATTGTCTCGGGAAACGTGCCCGAGGTGTTCCCATGGCCGACTATCGGATGAGCAATCAACTTGAGCAACACCAAGGCGACTTACAACGTAGACAGGTCATCGAACGTGTCACAGGTCAAGTGATGGTGACAATCATCACTGAGTGGGCTGGCCCACACTCTGACTAACCCTTCTGATGACCACCAAAGTTCAAAGCTCTCTCGATGGATTATTGTTGCCAGTAGGTGGTGGGTCATTAAGAAACAATCTGAATAGAGCACATCCAGATCTACTTAGCCTTTTCAAATGGCTTCACAGTGAGAATCTAACTAACACAATAGCTATAGTTGCGTAATTCAAAAGTATAGTAAACGCAAGATTATTTTGAAAAATTCTAAAATTAGAAAAAAAATAACTATAACAGATAGTTTGAATACGAATTTAAAAAATATTTCAATGATTTAGCAACGAACCCTTCCAGCACTAAATGAAGTACAAAAATGTCGGTTTTAATTGACAAACTCGAAAAGAGATGCAATTTGAGACATTTGAATTTTGCCTTTTCCCTTACTTAGGTGACATTCCATTTTATTCACAAAAGCCTAACCTTAAAGGTGGAGCTCTACATGTTGCAAAGTAGCCTGAACCATCTTTGTCTTGTCGTCGCTCTTGGGTCACTCTGCCATAAGACCAATTGCCAGATCAATGAAGCGTGACAAAGGTGCAATTGAACAATTGTTCAGACTTGAAAGCAACGATGCGAACGGACTCTTTTGTCACCCAAACAAATTGCACTTTTCTGAGTGGCTACAGCTTGACACACATTAACTCAAGAGTTGAGTTTCCATCACCATCTCAACATTGCGTCTCATCACCATCAGATAGTTTACGTCTTTCTCACAATACTTGTATCTAACTAGTCATCGGAGATAATTGAAGCAAGCGCCAAGAGAATGAAAAATGAGCAAAAGATAGAAGTCTACTTGTCTCGTTCAAATGTACAAACCCGATTAGATTCATTTGACAGGTCTAAATGTGCCAATTCTAACAATAAACTTAGAAAGTACTCTCGAATTCAGGACGCTGTCAACAAGTTTTCTAACAACTAATCTCAATAATAAAAGTCTTTTGGAAAGTTCAAACATAACTTTTCATTTAATTGCTGACAACAGCATCACAAAATAACAATTTCAATAGAATTTTTTTGTGCTGATGAAACATTTTTGATTAAATCAATCGTACCAAACGAAATAAAGAAGAAAACATGTTGTTTAGCACTACTTTCAACTATGATCCAGTTTAGATTCATCTTTCACATGCTAAAGAAAGGTGTTCAAGAATGGGGGGAGAGAACCACCTGTTGCTATTATAAATTTAGCGATGCAGTGATGCAAATTGGTTGGTAAGTGTTAACTTGTGCCACTCATCATTAATCATCAACAATAGAGATTGTTGGTCTCTATTCGTTTATTTGAATGAAGCTAACACAAAGAAGAAGCACGAGGTCTTTTGCCACTTATCTTTCAGTCATTTCTGCATGAGATGCCATTTGAGCAACAGTCCTTTTATCTGATTGACTCTGATTGAAAACCTTAGGGTCTCGATCAATTTAATTGATTGACTCTATATGTTTTACCTATATTTAAAGTCGTCAATCCGTTCACTTCATGATTGATTTCAACTCTGCATCACAAAGTCTTCCACACTTCTACACTACTGCAATGGTTTTGTTAAATTAAAAACATAACTTATGCATTGCGTGCTGTTAGATTAGGTTCGGTGAACCAATTCTAATCTGTTTTGATTTCTTTCACCTGTTTATAATTCCAATTGATGTTAATTTGATTTGGCATCAACACTTCTGCTGAAGTAAAATTTTGAGAAAGAGAGTGAGAGAGAGTGAATGAGAAGAGAGAGAGAGAGATGTTTTCGAACATTTTTAATCTACAGATTGATCTATATATCGAACATGATACAATTTTAAATAATGTATAGTCTGCCCTCAAACTCGCCCAAAGTCAGTGTTCATTGTTGTAAAGGTACAGTGAAAGTTCTAAGTTCGGCAAACTCAAGCTGTTACATTATATACAGTGATGTTACACGCATTATTGTTTAAAAAAAAAGTTTACTGTAATCGATAAATATGAATAAAATGCTCAAATTTGAAAGCATTTACTAATTTATTATTTGTGAGTATTTTGCGGAGAATTGTCTGATAAAAGGAACAATTTTTCGGAAAATATTGGGTTAAGTGATGTTCGTAATTAATCCAAATGATTTAACAATGAAATTTATAATATTAAAAAATTAATTATAAGCAATTATGTAATATCTAGTACCCATCTGATCATATCAAACAAAAATAGGAACGTGATAACACTGTTATAACTACAAACAGACGGTAAAAACGTGTTGCTTAAAGCGGGGAAAAGAGCTCAATTAAAGAATCAGACCAAAAAAGTTGCGTGACCGGTACCGCAGTGAGCATTTATTATAGCAGTATAATTAATAATGGTATTATACTTGAGAATTGTATGGTGATTTGAAATAAGTAATTTGTCAATATTACCCATTCAGACTCGATTATTTAAACTCAATGTTATATTCTGCTTTTGATGATATTGTAAACGAGAGTAAACAAACTCAAGTGAACGCCGGTTCTGTCTGATTAGTGCATTGTTGACGTGCTACTTGGTCAGTGTATTGAGCAACGGTGGACGATCAATCAAAGGTTGGATGAGCCAGCTATTGGTCGGTGAGTGATTGACCAAGCCAAGACAATAGCGAGCACTAATGGCACGCACTGCCCATCAGTCGAGATTAATCGACGCTAATAGTAACGGTGCGCTATATAGCACTAGGATTCGATCGATCAGTGCAACAGCTCGCTCAGATTGAGTCGATTTAGTGAACCATCGGTTCGATCGATGGACACCTGTGGGTTCATCAGTAGGCCATGAGCACTGTTTTACACTACATTCTATAGAAATACATTATGACATTCAACCCATTCTGTCTATTGAGTTTCATCTCTACACCAGATTACATCGATAAATTATTTGTTAACACATTTTATTCAAATGATGCTTAACCAGTATGTTATTCAAATAGCTTTATTGTCACACCACAAACCAACCTTTATTATAACTTTAAACGTTAATATATCACACACAACGTTGCTTTTGTCCACAAACACTCACCCAGACAACATGTGGCATTGAGTCACCGACCAACCTTTGACCTATCATCAGTGATTCATCATCGTCGACATCGATACTTCAACAAAGACAGCCCGTGGTTATAAAACCTTACATATGATGCATTTTAATCAATATTTTTACCACTATTAATTATAAATATTATACTTATGGGTAAAGTTATTTAAGTTTGGTACAGTTTGGTTTAATAAAATTGATCGACGAGTGGCCAAAAAGGTATAAAGAGTAACTCATCGATAAGTAATAAAATAAAAAATAAAAATTCTCATACTCTATCATATTTATTATTATTATTAGACAAATAGAGTTGTTTCATTGCATTCATCATTAAAATAAATTATAGCACCTGCACCTGCACTTGTCGTATGATACAAAAGTATGCATTGGGAACTCTCCAATCAAAAGGTGGACAAGTTAACAGAACTGATGGGAGTCAACACAGAGAGAAATGAAAGACAATGAAACAGGAGTGACAATTAAAGTAAATGTGGCTTAAAAATGAATGAATGAAAGTGCTATGAGCAAAATCAATAAATCACGTCAAAGTTGTTAAATTGCTGTGATGGTGCTAGGAGCAAGCACAGTGTGCCTCTCTGGCAGATCATTGTGCCATGTGAAAGCATTGAAAATGAGTGGTGTGCATGGCCACCGTGGTGGTCATCATTTGAGCCATAAATAGTGCGAATACAACTTTTGCATAAGTGGTACAATTAGTGGGCATTTTAAAGTAA
Organism: Rhinocypha anisoptera; assembly: GCA_011762765.2. Taxonomy (NCBI): domain Eukaryota; kingdom Metazoa; phylum Arthropoda; class Insecta; order Odonata; family Chlorocyphidae; genus Rhinocypha; species Rhinocypha anisoptera. The sequence goes on along the minus strand of WURS02110034.1, from coordinate 43,794 downwards.
ATCCTGTGGTGGGGGCATCTTCCCGCGTGATCAATGCTCATATTTGGCGCGATCCAACCTAACAAGAGAGGCTTTGGGACAGTATGTAAGGTCCCAATTCGAGTTGAGCATGCTAATTGACCCAAGTAATGGTCGTCACCACTCTGTGCGCTTGCACAACTACACATTCACATGCAAATATCGCAAACGACACTCCTGTATAATCCACAATACTTTCAAGGCAACTTAGCCGCATTTCTCAATTTTGCTTATCAACAGCACACTTACACATTGATGACAGGTCAACTCTGAACAAAATTCTACAACGTGCACTTTTAATTCACTTTGCACGCATGATTTAATATGTTGGCACGAGTGGCAAATGCAATCAGATTATCTTTGATCTAAGTTTCTTTCAATTATCATCAATGAGTTTGACGGCGTTGTCATCTAAAGATGAAAACAAAGTATTTAAGCAATATGTATCATATCATATCATATGATTCATATGATATGACCATTTAATAAAAAACTCAGTCTTTATTAATTTGAGACATGGCAGGTACTTAGACGTCTAGGTTTAGGTCAGATCTTTCCATACCTTGATATTTTTTAGTCCAATTATTTTGGTTCCTTGTGCTAGTAACCTAACCTAAAAATAGATTAACCAGAAATTTATTAGTGATCCAATGTCAAAAGATTGTTGTTATAATACCTATTTCATTCACCCAAAACGGGATAAACTATTCTCTGCTCTCAAGCTATTTTCTACTTCATTCAACTTATGTTACTTCTCGTTGGTCTGGATATTCGTATTCGGGCTAAAAACTAAGCAAACCTCTTTGTTGTATTAAGATTTAAAATAGTTTATTTCCGGAAAATTTCCGCAATGCATGGCACTCATCAAAATGAAGACCAATTTAATGTACTCGCTTGTAGAGGTTGGTGACCAAGAGCAATTTGAGTTCTACTAAAACGAACGTCTGTAGAGCATCAATGAGGCAAGTATAATAAAGAAAAATTGTCAACATATCTAGAATAGTGGGCAAGACGAGTAGCGGTGAAAGGAGATAACAATTGGGCGAAGAGTGGTGAGGGTGAGCAAGAGGTGAGACTAGTTGGGGCGAGGAAGATGTGCTACAACAATGAGTGACTTGGTGAGAACAAGTGTAGAGTGGGCTAGAGACCATCGTTGGGTCAGCGACAAGCGTGCAGTGCGATGCAAACTAAGTGACCACTTTGCCCATAATCACTGTTATTATCTTGCCCTCCTCAGCTCGGCATCAACCACGAGCAGCCATCGACCCAACTGCTCTCATTTCGAATGACCCATCTCATTCTCCTTGCTCCATGTTACAACCCATCTTCACTTGCCCGTTATGAGTTATAACTTTTACCTAAATTGAAAGCTATGCAAAAAAAGTTTTTTGAATTAAACTGCAAAGTGACATTTACTCTAGATCCAAAAAACGATTAACGAAATGTATATGTGAGGTTACTGAATGTCTTTCAAATTAAATTTTGGAAAATTGCTGAGGCTTTCAAATTGCTATTTTTAACTTTTTAGTTCAAACTAACTATGAGTATAAAAGAATTGGTATGAAGTTTAAAGTGCAACATATTATATTAATCACTGAATGCAAAAATCAAACAATTTGATACTTTAAAAACAAATTATTCAATAAAACTTAGCAAGGCAGTCATTCAAATATCTCTAAAATTGTGCTCCAAAACTTTATCTAATGAGTTGACTCAATTTGGTTAAATATGAGAAAAAATAGGATCATAGTCTACACAAGTGATGGTCACCTAGGTTGAGACAAACCATGACAACAGTATTGCAATTGGTGTATGCTTAAGGTGTGGTAACTGCAATCTGTCTCTATGCTGTAGAATGAAGTGGCACATTTGAGCAGAACACCCTTTTCATAATATCTATAGTTTAAAAAATACCGAGCTACAGATTGCTAAATCTCAAGATGATCAAGCGAAAACATTTTTTACATTTGTTTGTATTTATAATTTTACTGACAGTTTTAAACATTGCTAATAGAAAGTTAAATCAAGTGAGTTTTTGAAACAACAACAACATTTCTAATTTTGATTTATTAATACATTAGCAAAGTGTGCATATACAGTCAAAAAAAGAATTGCATTACGAAAAGGTTTGATCATGGTGTGATAACTCAATTGTTAATATAATCCTCTTTCATAGCTCAACCTCTTCAATGAAGAACAAAAACGATTGATTAGTGACAATGATAACTTTTTTGTAATCGAGCCCGAGATACTGCGCAAGACAATGCCTGATCAGAAATGGATTCAACTTCGATGGCGCTACAACCTAACCACATTTGACTCCAATTTCAATCACAAGTCAATTACACTTGGCACCTTCTCTGATTCCATCTTTCACAAAATTGTAATCTTCACTTGTTATCATACTCAACTAATGCACTATTGTAGCATCAACTTAAAGTGCGCGGTAATTTGGCAACTATTTTCCGCATTGAAGATGCAATCTGCAGTTCGAAAGAGAAAAATGTCCTTCATTGGTTTCTCCAATCGGCCACCATCAAAGTGCATGTAGTTGTCTTTTATCGGGTAAAACACTTTTTCTGGCTAGGAGCTATTGAACCTAAATTATTGAATAAGTTACAAGATTTCAAAATTTCCTATGGTTTATATGAAGAAATTTTTGACCTGTTTGGTGTAGATAAAATCGGCACAATCCAGTATCCCGACGATGTTGCTCATTTTCTAAGCCAAACTCGAACTTCAAAGTATCTGCCTTGTCCAGCCAAACAAGCTAATATGTGGGTTAAACAATACAACATCCCAGTTTCCAATGCTAGGATTCAAGGAGTGGAAGAAGCAATTGTGGCAATGAAGTTGTTGATGCGTACTCATCAGATGCAGTTTTGGATGATGAGTGGTACTCTACTAGGTAGACCATTTTACAACTCACTTTAGTCGAATCACTTTATGGGAATTCTTTTCAGGTTGGTTGCGACAGTGTGGCGTGACGCCTCACGACGTGGATACCGACTTTGCCGTGTGGTCGCACTATCTCTTTCACGAGCCCTTAGTGGAGAAGCTGCACAAGTCAGCGTGGAACTGCAATCTCCGTCTGGTTTACCGATACGGCTCGCCACGCAATAGCCTCGAGCTTTCTTTCCGCGTTAACACTCTGTCCAACGAGCAAGTTGATCTTTTTTTTATGTACGCCAACCAGACCCACTTGCAGATGCCCCTACATGTGCATGAGAAGCATCTTTTTGGCTACTACAACTATCTTAAATTTGAACTCTGCTCTACCGAGCTTCTGGGCTATAAGCTTCTAGTTCCTTGCGACCCACAAACAACTATCTTAACAGGTATCTTCTTTTATAACTCCGTAATATTTTATCGTCTATTTTTTACAGAATATGGTCCAAATTGGAGTAAACCAATTCGGGCAGAAGATTATGATTACGTCAACATGCCTTATAATGTAGGCCCACTGATGCGGTACGTGGAGACAAACTTGCAACGCGAGCTGATCTATCTCTGGCACTTTTCGCCAGTGGTCTTTGTATTCATATTCATTCTATCGTCGTTTGTACTGGTTAGTACATTCTACTTCACCAAGTCTTTCAAGCTCCTATTACAATACCAGCAATAGGAAATTACATAATTTTTGTAGTTGTATTGCAACTTTAGCACAGACATATCAGTAACATCACATGTGCACATCAACATCTGAAAGTGTTTCAATCAAGAATCAATACCTGAATGCATATGCATCAACTCACAATAAACTATTGAGGATCTGCATCTCACCGAGATGTGTTGTGACTGTAATTAATTGCAAAGCCTAATGAACTACATGCGTAAGCGATTGTAGCTCTGACAAATGAGGTGACCACGATCTGGCTCACCTTACAGTGACTCGATCAATCACACCGCCAATGCGGTTCGCATCTTTTCACTCATCTCATCACATCGCGAGCTGAATCATGCTTCCGCGTACCACAAGCAAAAACAACCAAGGTGACCAAACAACTTGCTAGCAGAATCTGCTCAATCCACACGTGTGTAATCGAAAACTTTATCGAGGTGTGGAGCTCAAATGGCCCACGAGTTTAGTTTGATCAGTGCAAGTGAGTTTGTGTCGCTCATGCGATTGCGATCACTGACTTTGCGCAAATTGCCCAGATTGCTAGCCACCGATAGCATTGTGTGGAGTCAATCGGGCAGAGTGATGTGAATGTGGGGCCAATCATTTGGACGATCAGTCGAATCGATCGTGTGCGCTAGTGCGAGGATCGAACCCGAGCACAACTACAACTTGTTCGGTAGATAATTGAGATCACCGAAGGCTAGTGCTGATCGTGAGGCACTGATAGCAAGATACAAGTGTCTCTGCCTCTTCCAAACAGCCAATAAGTGTTTGCCAAGTTCAAGTTAGGCTCGGATGACAGATGCAAATGTGCTCCGTTCCCTCAAGCGTACCATTGACTCATTCGACCACAAGAAAATGGCAAATTGAATTAGATGACAATGATGGTGATGTGTGGAGCACCAACAAGGTAGATTGAGTTGGTTGGGCGTCTAATCAACACTTACCGCTTGAGATCCTTCAAGGTGACAGTTACAGGTAAAGGTTGGCGGGACAAACCACTGCTGTTGCACTCTAAATCGCTTGACGTGTTCCGTTCCTCCTCTCGGGTCATTCTCTCAGCGTTTTCGACTTGGGTTTATATTACCGGACCAATTGAATTGTTTTCACGCCAGATCTTCTGATAACGCTGATCAAGTCTAACAAAAGTATATTTATAAGACTGAGAAGAAAGATAAAGAAAAGTATTAAAAGAAACCTTGTAAAGAGGATACTGACGCAGCAGATGATAGTGTCAAGAAGGTAGCGACAATATTAATGCACAGAAGTGACACCAGTTTATGTTAACATTGAACTCGAGAGCAAGATATTATTGTGGAAAGCTGAGGAAGAATGAGAGAAGTGTGTAAGATCATTGAGCTGATGAAACAGCAAGTAGTGCACCATCTGGCTCGTTGATGACAACGATCGCCCAGAGTTACATTGTCATCATGGCATCGAGTGCGCGTTGAGAGCTCGATACATAGGCATCCCATTACACACACTACTACTCTCCTCACACTAGACCATCCAGGTTCTGGTCTTGCAGAAAATACAGGTGTTTAGTAGGTGTGTTTAGTCAAAGCAACACACTAACCGACACACACTTAGACAAATTAGAAAAGTTGTAAAAATAGTGACACCTCAAAAGATGGCAATTGCATAAGAACCAAGGAAGATAATGGAGAGTGTTGTGTACGGCTTGAGATATGATACGAGAAGAGCACCTCGTCGCACGTCAGTGACAAACACTAACAAATACGCGTGTGCTTGTTGAGTTTCTCGAAGCATCGAGTGGTTATATATATATATTTGAAGAGGAAAACTTTATACAAACTTGTGACTAATAGTCACTGACTACACAGGGGATAAATCTTAATCACACATATATTAGTGCAAGGTGAGAACAGCATTTGCCATCATGCACATTTATTTATACCATTTCAAACCAATTACGCTTGAATAAAATTTGTTTTTAACAAAAGTTTTCTAACAATAGTTAGATAAAAATTAATTGAGAGATGAAATGTTGAAAGCCGTAGCTCAATATCTTAGAACATTTTTATCTATATGTTGAATACAATTTATAAGTTGATGTTGAAGAAATATGTGACAGTTATGAGTAAAAATGAACACAAGCTGGTTGAAATTTTCTGGAGCAAGCAATGAGCAATGTGAATGCGTTGATCTGTGCAGTAATCTGTGCCTGTGTTTGGCCACCAGTGAAAGTGACACTTGCGAAATGTGTCAATGGTGGCGTATGGTGTGTCTCACACCATGTCAGGCCATGTTGACTTGTAGAGAATGTCAAGAAGCGGTGGTTTGATCATGATTTAGAAGTGTCCGCAGTAAAATGATGCATCATCGTGTGCCTCTTTGTTGGAGCATTGTCTCCTGCCTTGACGCGTTGCGGCACGGTGGTTAACTTGAATAGCTCAGCACGCCACGCTGACGCGCACCAAATAAATTAGATCTCTTGAATGATCGAAAGGTCAACTTCTAATGGCGCGGTAAAGTTACGACATTGCCACCACTACCTTTGTCTCTTATCGCTTCCTAGTGTATGCACCTAAACTGTGTAAACAAGGAGAATATGGATAACCGATATAAGCTATCAAAAACCCATTAGGTAAGCAACGAGTAGCTTGGCTACTGAATCCCATTTTATTATACAATTTATTATATAATCTCATATCGATTAGTGAACGCACCGAGTGATACAGAGTTTCTGAGAATCAAATTACTAAATTAATCCACAAACAATAATATTGAAAAATGGTCAAAATTATTATCAGTGAAAAGGATTAGGAACGAAATCGTTAATTGCACTAACTAGGCCTGCCATCTGGCGATCATAAATCGTAATTGAAGGATAAACAAATGATGAGTCATGTGAGCTTTGCTTTGAGAGTTGTTTGCAGTGTCGCACGTTGCAACGCAGCATTGTACTTGCTGTGCTCTTTGAAGTGTAAGATTTGAGTTGGAGTATTTGACTGCTCATTTTTCTAGCTATTTGACCTCACACAATGGAAGATTGGGATAATGTTCTGACCACTCTTAAGATTCTCATCATTGGCGAGAGCTACGTGGGAAAGTCGAGGTAGAGTTTATTTAATTTGGAATGTTATTTTTTATTTAGCTTGTTTTTTAATTTAGCCTCTTAATACGATACACTGATGACATCTTTTCGGATGACGTTGGAGCTACGATTGGTAAGGGTTCTGTGCTGTGAGACTTTAGAATTTTCTTTGTAATGTGTCTCGATATGTAAGGTGTGGACTTTAAAACGAAGAAGATCAAACTTGATGGAAACCTGATCAATTTATCCATCTGGGATACAGCAGGCTCAGAAAGATTTCGCGCTCTGACTCCAAACTTTTATCGAGGGGCGCACGGTGTGATACTAGTTTACGACGTCACCCAACGCCAAACGTTCGATAGACTCAACACTTGGCTGGAAGAGTTGAACACCTATGCTGATCGACCAGGCATCATCAAGATGTTGGTTGGCAACAAAATCGACAAAGAGGGTCGCGAGGTGTCTCGGCACGATGGCATGATGTGGGCACGAAGTCGCAACACGCTGTTCATTGAAGCCTCCGCCAAAACTCGCGAGGAAGTGGAGTGCGCTTTTGAGGAGCTGGTCGAGAAAATTATTCAAACACCGGGTCTCTGGGAACCGAATCGCATCCCAAAGAACACTGTCCATCTAGACCAAGGTGCCCAAGGACAAAGGAACTATTGTTGTAGCTACTTCTCTTAAATGTTCCTCATGAATTAATTTTAAATTCTATGTATATACTTAACACTGGCCCCTAGAGATGTGTTATTCTATTTATTAAGCATTAACAATTATTATTATTAAAGTTGATGCACACTTATAGATTTGGGATTTATAAAGGAAAAAAAGTGGAGTAATAGTTTTCAATGTACACAACTTTAGCGGTTTTTACATTACAAACTACCGGCGTTGATCTAGGCATTTCAGATTAGCTTAACATTATTCAATTGTCATATAAAAAATATAAAACTGTTAGATTGGAGGAAAATTACAAGTGAAGCAAGAGATTGAGGTAATGTAGTCACTGGATACACCACTAGTGGTGATAGAACAAATCAATTCAGAGAGAAAATTCGTCGCTTAGTTTCTATCTACACTATTCAATTTAATTAGGTAGTCTAACTTTACTAATGGAGAATTTGTGCAAGTCACCGATTAAATTCAAAGTGTTGCTCTTAGGGGAAAGTTTTATGGGAAAAACCAAGTGAGTACCTATTGATGTACTTCTAAATGCATACAAATGAAATTTGAACCATGGGGTAATGTATACAGTATACCTTCATACTTTCGCTCTTCAATAGTTTCACATGTCATATGTGAAATGCGCCCAAAGCACTGTGAAAGTTAACACGCTGGTCGAACTGCTAAGCACACGACATATCTAAGCTGTTCCTTTCTTTACTCCGCCCCATTTCTCGTGTGCCTTTCACAGTTCTTTGATGATTTCTACACTCACTCTCGGGAAGTATGAGGGCATGTATTGTATATTTAATAATTTAATAAAAATTAAAACGTCAAGTTTTTATTTTAGAAAAACAAAATACTGATTTTATTCATTTATACTATCACTACTGGTAAGCGAAAACGTTTTATTTATTAAATCTTATCAATTTTGTAATAGGAATTGAATTTAGAAGCAAAAATTTGATGATAAATAATCAAGTGGTAGAGTTGAGAATTTGGGACCCGGCTGGCACTGAGCGTTTTCATTCAGTATCAAACTCAGTTTTTTAGATATTCAAGGAGTGATTTTTATCCACGATATCAACAAACGTAATTCTTTCCTAAAACTAAATGACTTCTGGTTGTTTGACAAGGAGATATCCCACAAGGTTGTTTGGCAACACGAAACAAGATTGGCTTTGATCAAGTCAAGAATTGTGAAGGGATGAGGTATACCTACGTAGGCCACACGAAACAATGCCGTGTTCAAGGGCTCTGCTCTCACCGGAGACGGCGTGAAGCTTTTTTCCATAAATTGACTCATCAAATTTTCCAATTGCCCGAGGTCTGTGTGAAAACGTCACAATTGACACTTAAAGACGGGTTTCATGTAACTGATTCAAGTCAAACTGATACCTTTGACAAGAAAAAGAGAAAAGGCTGCATCTAAAGCTTTCATTTAATTTTTATTAAACTTAATAATTTTTAATAATCATCGATAAAGTCACTCTATACTGCAACTGGTGGCAGAGGTGGGAATCGAATCTACGCCCTGAAAAGACTAGAAGTCACTATAAACTTCAACATAATAAGATGATACAGAATGAAAGTAACAGAATGGGTAGAAATAGTGATCATGATGATAAGCACATGTTTTGATGTGTGTTTATTGACTGTAGTGCTTTGGGCATCAGGAGTCGACTTTGCTATCACCACCATAGAATTTGCCAGTTATGTTGGACCGCATTTTTGGTTACCGATCCTCATCGGAGTCGTCGGTGCCTCCAGTGGACTGTGTTGAGTGTCGCGTGATTGGAGGTGGTGGACTCACCGCTCTGGGCGGCTACATCGTTTACTACGCGTTTCAAAAGAAGAACTCGCCTAACTCGAATAAATTGGCCGTGTTCGGTGCTTCCTTTCTCGGTTCGGTGGTGATGACTCTTGGCGTTCTTCGACTCATTGGCATGCATGACCTTATTCAACAAACTAAGGCTCATCAAGCTATGCTCCAAAACTCCAAACAAGTAGATAAAGAGCTACTTAAAGATTAGTAGTAATATTCGGTAGCAATGTCTACTCAACATGTTCTAGCTGCATTATTCAACAAGGCTATTTGAGCTGTTAATAGAGGTAGAGTGAGTGGCGAGCATTTTTAGCCATACCATTGTTTTTTCATTGTGTAAATAAAAATTCCCAAGTTTTGTCAAAAAGTAAGTTTCTTTTTGGAAATAGGTTATTACAATGTTCATTTGTATGTAATGTTTAAAATTAAATTGGTGATTGTTGCTGACATGTAAGATTTGTATGATAGTTATGAAAAAGGAAAAATATTCACATCAAATGGAAATTAACAAAAAAGCGTGTGTACACAAAAATAGATGAAAATCGAATTTTATAAAACACCGATCCAGAAAGAGAAGGCAAGAGACAAGCTCTTGCGAGGGAAAAATTAAAAGTATCCTCAAAAATAAAAATAAAATAAAAACAGAAAAATAGTTTACGATAAAAAGTAAAGTACATTATCCAATCCGAGTGGGTTAAGTAACACAAAACATGTCCGTCATTTGACACTTTGTTTAGTGGCTAATGATAATAATCGCAATGGATTTAGAGAATGGTGGTGGTAATCAATGAGGGCTTCGACTTCTGGCCCGATTGGCTGTCTTCTGTTATCACATTGGAGGGGTGAATAATAAGATCAAGATTGTTGGATAGATTCACATTAAGACGAGATCGAAACGCATGTAGAGTTAAGCGCGGCGTTCACCACTCTCAATTTCTAATCGGAATCCATTTGGATACTGTTAGTCTCACTTTTAGCCGCTGGTGTCTCTTCGGTGATACTTTCACTGTCAAAGCTTGAAGCGGTGGAACGCATTGGAGCATCGCGAGGATGACTCACTGGATGCCCGTGGTGCTGTTGCTGTGAGGTGGAAGAGTGGGATGAGGCGGAACCACTAACTGGCGCCAGGAGCGAAGTACTGTTGGCGAACAAATTGGTGTAAGAGCCTATCGAGGCGAGGAATGAGTGACCGCACTTGGGACAGGAAACTGTCTTCTGCCTGCCAATCGGGCTGATGGGTCGCGGCATGAGATGCTCGTGGCATATAGGTGAAGAGACTGCCAGCGGAGTGGGTGGAGGAGCCTTGGAAACCGGTGGCGACATCGCCACGTTCATTGGCACTGGCGAGGACAAAGTCCTCTGTCGCGAGTTGGGCGGCAGAATAGCCTCGCTCGAAATGTGACGGTCGTCAAAATCGATTTCGAGTGATGACTCTGACTCACTAGAAATAATCAGTCAAGCTTAGTTAGTTATCTTGGCTTTCAAGACAGACCTGAGATGTCTGCAGAGTCGTTCTCGTCGTTCAATCTCCATCTGAAGTTTGCGCCTCAGTCGAACATTTTGTTCTCGCTGTTCACGTTCTTCCCTCTCAAGCAAAGCCATCTTGTCACTGTGATCCTTTTCGGCAATTTGCAGCCTAGTTCTAAGTTTCATTACTTCGCTGCGTAGTGATTTGACGTGCGCCGACAACTGGGCTGGGTCTAGTCGGTCGACGAGAGCGTTTGAGTTGGAGTTAGGTCGGGTCAAACCCGCAAATGATGTACTCGAGTTGCCCGCAACTGGGCTCATAGGCTGCGGTCCGGGAGACTGAGCAGGAGTCATCTGTGCAGATGAAGATTGGGTCGAAATATCACCTAGAAACAAATCAAAGTGTGTTAAACAGGCCTTAACAAATGTAAAAATAAAGCACCTAATGAGCAACCACTAGCTGCACTGAGAGTTTCAAGCTTGTCGTGAAGATCACGCTTTTCGGTCTCGAGCTTGTCCATTCGTTTCCATAGCTTGTTGACCAGAGCCTCTTGTTCTTGTTCAAGCGTGTTCTCCAACTCGATTTTTTCGCGGCGTAGCTGCTCTAGATTGCTTTGCTTGCGAGTCGTCTCATTCTCAAGCTTCTCAATTTTACGCATTAATTTGTTGACAAGTGCTTCTTGCTCTTGCTCTAAGGTATGTTCAAGTTGAACCTAACGAACCAAGTAATAATATACATTTATGATTCGATTTCAAAATCGAAAAAAACAAAAATACCAACCTTTTCGGCACGAAGCTGATTGAGTTTACGAGATAAATCATTAGTGAGACACTCTTCCTCGTGCTCATAGTTGAGTGCCAAGGTTTCTTTTTCTTTTTTCAGCACCTGAATGCGTTTGAGAAGTGTGTTGGAGATGAATTCTTCTTCTTGCTCCGCTTTAGCTTGAATTGACACCGAGGCTCGTCGTAGTGACTTATTCTCTTCTGTTAAACTCTTAATACGTAGTTTGAGAGTATCAATCTCAATCTTCAACACTCGGTTTTCTTGTTCTAAACGCTCAAGAGAAGGATTGGTTGACGTGGAAGGAGAAGCAGCCGGTGGCGGCGGCGATGGAGTCATAAACGATGAAGAGCGACTGGTGTTAGGAGAAGGTAACATCGTTGATGAAACGCTGTCCATTGGACCTTCTGATGAATCTGCCATACTTTGTTTTTAAGTAGAATCTATAAACCGGAGGTATTGTTTAAATCAATTGAGTCTTCCTGACAGTGTTAACAATTAAAGCAAAAAGAATCTGGAAAGTAGAAACTTAATGAGATTTGTTTTTTGACTAAACCGAATGAGTTGCACCCACAAACTATGTTGACAGTATGGCACAATGCACTCAGCGATTGGTGATAAAGTGGAGTGTCTATAAGTCGCAAGATGTAATTTTAGTGCGATTCCGATGAATGAACAGGCCAGACTGATGGCAAAACTTGCCTTATGTTAAAACTGGATGACTAAATAGCCAAGTTAAGAGTGGCGAACTAGCTGAGTTAACAAAGAGAAGCGGAGGAAAGCTAGCCGGACGTAGGAGTAAGTCGATGTGTCGACTTGGTTCTGCCAGTGCTCTACGTTGCGTGGTGCTGGGTGAGCGATAGATGGTGTCGGCAGGTCTCCAACCCGATCGAGGGTGACAACATGACCAGGGAACGGTGAGAGAAGGCTCCACAGTGTGCTCGGTGCTCAGTGGGCCAAGCCAGAGTGCCACACGCGCTCCAGCTCGATCTCTGGTTGCCGAGTGGTGTGTGCAGTGCAGTGGTAGGATGGTGCCGATCACCGATCGTGCCCTGTCCCGACAGGCCTGCGCGCAAGACGTCACTCTGTGTTGCTCTGTTGCTGTGTTGCAGACTTGCCTATCTTAACACTGAGTAGCCAACACTATGCCTAACGAACAGTACAACACTAGTGCGTCAAGCTTATATTTTTGCACATTTACTTCAGATCATGTCACCTATTAATTGGTGGATAAGCCAACTTTCAAATTTTAAAAATGTTTTAAAAAGATTTTTGATAACCTACGTTTGGGATTTTGCTCAAAAATCGGTCTTTCCTAACTTGCATCAGTCTAAACTTACTCAAACTTAGGTCAAATTGATAAAACTTTAAAAAAACAAAAAAATTACAGGGAAAATATGAACACCTGTTCTTTACACAAATACAGTATTTTTACGACCTCTTAAACCAAACTAACCAGAAAAGCCCGACAAAATTTAGATAACATAGATTTGAGTTTGAAGATGATGCGGCCGATTGGGCACTAGTGTTGTGCTACAGTAGCACAACACTAGTAGTACTGCTACTCACTACGTTACACCGCAGTGTGGCCAGCTGGTGCCACTCACTTCTGAGCCACCCAGTATTGAAGTCAGTGCGCCACCAGCACATCACTTCTCTGAACGGCACTCGTTGCCCATTTAATAAACAAATATTAATATTTAAACAAACAAACAGTCTTTGGTCAACAGTACTTTTTTAAATTTAAAGTAGAGATGTGCACAAGGGTGCGTTATTTTTTGTTTGCTTTTTTGAAATCTAGAGTATAATTTTAAAAAGTAGATTTATGGACCCTTGGAAGATATAATATCTTAGATATTGTGTGTTCTATTCATTGATCTATTGCTAATATAGACTATTGATCTATGAGAATTGATCAAAAATAGTGGGTTTTCAAGCAATTAAAGGAATACTATCCTTGGTCGAAAAATTCTCAAACTTGATTTTTTAAAATAAGTAGCAAATGTCAAAATCCAACAAAAGAAATCTGACAGCTTGGTCCATTTTGTTTTTTAAAATTTTTGTTACCCCCTCACTCATGTATAGAAGATATGATTTTTTCAATAGTTTTTATGACTGCCATGACTTTAAAAAGACTTAAAAGAATTCTGTATATGAGCCGAATAGATTAATCAAATATAAATTATCATGGGTTGTTTTCGTATAGAATATATTTGAAAATGTGAGAGGTTGGATTGCTCCAAGTTCTAACTGGTAATTGAAGAAACGTATGAGCATAGAAAGAAGAGTTCTTACTTAGACTGGTACCATTTACCCTTACAAGACCAGCATACACTATACATTGCATTTTAAAGTTTTACAAATCTACAAAAAACAGTTGTAGAGCAGCAAAGTGAATGCACTAAACAACGCCACACAAACAGATATAGTAATTCAACTGTCCTAATAGTCTCAATGATTAATAGTATTAATAATGAGTCATGACAACATTGGCATACAGTGGGAAATGAAAGCGTTCTTGTAAAGAAGAAAGGGATTAGCGTAATTTATCACTTCATTCTAGTAAACAAGTTCAGACTTTACAAAATAAGAATTCAATACATTGGAACCAATTAAATCATAAATGATTGATCAGTTTGATTATTTTGCATAAAACTGTATTATCAACAACAATAATAAATATAAGAAACATTAAAAATAATAACAAATCATACTAATTGTAAATATTTAACAACAATTGATTTAAGCGCACTAAGTATCACCAATAATTAATGGTAGTAGAAAAATAATCATAATTTAAGTTGAGTCCTTTATGCTGAGTGGATTGCTGGAAAGCAACAAAGCTCGATTAAGAAAAGCTTGCATTGTCTTCTTAGAAAGATCCTCGAAAAAGAAATTCATAAGCTTAGAGTGTAACTTGGAGTAAAACTCAAATTCAACACGAAAGATGATGAGAGTTTGATTGTTGGAAAGCGTTTCAAACCTCCACTCGGATACTAAGTGCTTGAGCACAGTTGAGTCAACAGCGCGCACTAGGATTCGGTTAGGTTTGTCCAGTTCAACCACCGAAGTGTACTTCTCGGTGAGAAGACGAGGCAAACCAACTATCATCTCTGCCTCCATGCCAGTTGCTGTCCGCTCAGTGATCCTCGATTCGATACAGTTGGGCACAAACTGGTGGTAGTCGTCCACGTTAGCCACCACATTGTACAGTTGCAATTTGGTCAACCTAGCAAATATATATTTGAGAAGATTGCTTCAACGATAGTCAATAGGTAAATAACTCACTTAACGATCCTTTGCTCGGTGAACACTTGTTTCTTACTGTTTTGAATCAAATCTGGAAAAGGTAACTCGAAGATTGTCCTCCTAGGCACCAGAGCACTACTATTAGTAGAAATGGTCGATCTTCTTAGTAAAATCCATAGATTGCGAGTCGATAGCATGATGTTTTGTACAACACGATACAATTAAAGAGTTCTCCCTTCTTCGCCTTCACCTTGGATCCTGAAGAAACATAGGCACTAGCTGCTCAAGTTAGTCAACTTTAAAGGTTATAAATTAGGTTGTTTAGTGTGCAACAATTGCATCATTCTTGTTTGATTGGCCAAACACACAACACAAACATTGACTAAATGGAATCAGTAGGTACAGCACAACAACAAGCAGCCACGCGCACTTCCATGCATGCATCCAACCGCTAAAGGGCACTATGACATCTATTTCGAGCAGTTTGGCACTAGTCAAGTGCATATAGCCATACAAATGTATAAGTTGTTTAGAGGTTATTTTCCAGTATAAATACTAACTTCTCCCGGTTTCACGTTCGGGTTGGCCACTTTGGTTTGGCGACCACTAAAAAACTGCCACTGACAATATTCAAGTAACCAATCGCTACAGATAAGTTTGTGAGTACTATGAATCATAATAAACACCTCAAATGACGTCATACTCAGCAATCGATTTCAAGTTAGTGGATCGCACCGGACTGTATTTAATAATAAAATAAAGCACAACAACGTTATAATAAATAAGAAATAAATATTGTATGTTTGTATCCGTGTGATGTGTATGTATAGTTTCAATAACATAAGTAAACTTTATCGACAAGGACAGTTAATACATGAAAAGCAAAATACGCGCATGTTGTGTGTGTTTTGCAATGATACAATTTAGTCAATTTATCCCTAAAAGTGTATATTTCCACCGGCGTTTTCGTTGTTCAAGTAGTGAGCGTGGAAAATATATACACAAGAAAAACATTCTCGGCATGGCATATATTAGTATAAATAAATATATATAGAAATAATAGTTGTTTAAATGTAAACAAATTCTATATTTTTTCGGATGTCATGAGGAGAATGTGATAAAATGTTGGTTGGCTAAAAGATGATCGCGCGCAAAAGAGAAAAGAGAGATTGAGGTGCTTTTTTAGAGAGCACCAACAAGTTTCTGCAAACCCTCGGTGGTCATCGATTTAGGACGTTCGAGGGGAAGGCCGAGAGCACGGTCCCAGACCAATGAAGCCATCACGCCGAGAGCACGAGATACTCCAAATAATACAGTGTAGTATTGCATCTCCTTCAGGCCATAGTACTAGGAATGAAGAAACATGTAATTAACCCAAGAAAGAAATGCTGAGTAGTTTAACTTACTTGAAGCAAGACACCAGAGTGGGCATCAACATTGGGCCATGGGTTCTTCACCTTGCCCAACTCGAGGAGAATTGGTGGTACAATCTTGTAGATCTGAGCGACCAGCTTGAAGAGCGGGTAGTCAGGCAAGTGTTTGAGAGCAAACTCACGCTGCACGCTGTAACGAGGATCTGTCTTGCGCAACACAGCGTGACCATAACCGGGAACCACCTGTCAAGACCTAGTCAGTTAAAATTGACTCGTATCACTCACACTTCTTACCTGACCACTCTTTAGGGTCTTCCACACAAAGTCAGTCAACTTTTCGTCACTGATGTTGGTGCCCAGTTCTTGTTGAAGTTTGGTGAGCCAGACCAGCACCTCTTGATTGGCAAGACCATGAAGAGGACCTGCCAAGCCGTTCATTCCAGCTGCGAAAGAAAGGTATGGATCGGACAAAGCCGAACCTACCAAATGGACAGAATGCGCACTCACGTTGCCACCCTCGTGGTCACTGTCAAGTATATATTAGCAAAAGCAAATAAAAGAAAGGTCAAGTATTTCACCTGTGGATTGCCAGATAGAGGCGCATGAGATCAGTAAATGTCGGATCGTTGAATCCGAGCATAGAAGCGAAGTTAGCAGACCAGTCTTTGTTGTTGTCAATGGCGCCGATCGATGATCCATCTCGATAGAGATTGCGATAGATAGTGGCTGCAATAGTTGGCAGCTTGGCTATCAGACGAATAGCATCTTCGTAGACATATTCCCAGTAAGTAGCTTTGTTCACACCTTCACTGTAAGCTTTGGCAAATAGTGACTCGGTGTTACATGCAGTGATTGCGGCACTAAATTGAGACATTGGATGGAGGTTTGAGGGAAAGTTGTTTAGCATAGTAACCACATGCGATGGTAAATCAGCGTGCGCGGCCAGCTGCTTTGATAAACTCTTCACCTGAGCTTCGTTGGGAACGTCACTTGTGAGCAAAAGCCAGTAGAGACCCTCGGGCAAGGGTTCCTCACCACCGGATGCCTTAGGTAATTTTTCTCGTATTTCGGGAATCGAGTAACCGCGGAACGAGATGCCATTTTCGGGATCAAGGTAAGAAGTCTCGGTAACAAGAGCCTTCATGCCACGCATTCCACCATACACTTGATCTAGCGTGATCTCACCAATCACCTTAGCACCGTAACCAGCACGAAATTCCTTTACCCGCTTCTGTTGCTCCACGATCTTCTTGGCCATGATGCCTTTAAGATCGGTGCTTTCAGACGGGTTGGCAATGAAGCGTGTCGAGGCATAGTTGATAGCGGCCGGCAAATTATTCAAGCCGGAACCAACTGGGAGCAAGCGACGACAAAGCAAGGAAGACTGCAAATAATTTATTAATTAATATTTACTCAACTTTTCTAACTGCTATTCACCATTGAGAAACAATTTGATGATAAGTATTACGAAGCAGAGATGCTCACTGTTTGAGTGTCCAATGAGAAGTGAGACCTGATGTGCCTGCAAAGTGAAGTGCTGTTCAGTACGGTGACAACCAGAGGAAAGTCGAGCGCGCCAGCGGTTTATGAATCAAAAAGGGAAAAGGTCACCTGTATGGAGGAGTGACAAGAGCGGAGTGGAAGTATTGGTGTGTAGGAGGTTGGCTCAATGTGACTATGCCGACGTGCCACTAGCGCTCAGTAGCGGTGCTCGGATCTTGGCGCGCGCCGCGTGTCTCACAAGCTGGCTTCTACAGTGACGTGACGTTTCGGCAGATAATGCACGAGGTGATCATCGACGTCAACCACTGACGATAGTAGTGAAGACCTGGACTGCAACTTCACCGCTCGAGACTCTACCGACCAAATTGCTAAAAGCAAAGGGCACAGACACAGAAAGGCTGAAAGCGAGAGAGTGAGTGAGCTCAGCCACCGACACCAAGCCGATCGACATCGCGTGGCATGTTTCTCTCCTACACCTTGTCTGTGCCACTCCTCTTCTGGCTGTGGTCGCCTGGGGGATGGCCCTCTCTTCACCGCCACATGCCTCTCCTCCTGTGCCTGCCGACAGTCGACCTCGGCGCGACACCACGCGCCACCAATGCTACATCTCGGGCACGGGCACTGACCCACTCTTTGCTATTCACTGGTCAGAATCAAGAATCGTGGTTGGTTGCCCCTTGTCAATGACAAAGTCTTACAAGACAGTTGCCATGCCGGCAATTGACTTGTCGACGAGCCACTGTAGTTCGAGCAGTTTGATGAGAAGACAAGTGAACCAGCCACCATGGTGTACCCTAAAGAACAATTCCAATGGTCACGTTTTTTAATTCATCTTTTAGTTCATACTATAGTGGCTGCTTTTTGAGCATTCTCGAACAGCAGTTATAAAGGATGCGAGCGAATCCACTCAGCTATCCAAGAGTCGCATTCTTGTGCTAAAAACTTGTTTTTCCTTCCTCTACCGGTATACTCCGGTCGCAAGCAACGCTGATGCGCGCTAATGTCTAAGTTAACGTAGTGGACTAGGTATTTTTTTGATGAGTCACTGAACTCAAGCTAACGCCAGGAGTGGGTGTTTCCTAAATAGGTTGAAACTTACTGTTGATTTTGGAAGGACACTCTCCACACTGTTCTACACATTCGACCACACTCGTCAACAAACTAAAAAGCAATCGATTTTGCAATTTGGTGACATTTTAGCTTTTTCTCATTATCGATTAGTCTTTTTCCAACTACTGGTGGTGTAATAAGTTGTTTTTAGTTAACTGTTTATCAGTAATCTTCGAGAACTAGAAAAATCTTATCTGGGACCGGAAACCTGTCTATTAGAAAACATCTTTCTTTATTAGACATATATATTGCTCGTCTTTTAATCTTCAAACAGATTCTCTCATTGCTATTAATAATGACTGCTATAGTTATTACTGTGAGTTCTATCGATTTCACAATTGGTTCTTCACAAATACTCAATAGTACACGATGCAGCATATTTTGATACTTTTCCGACAGAAGAGATTTATTTTTCAAATATCGGACAAACTACAAAATTGTCATTAAAATTTCACTGAGTAAATTACATAATAACTTGGTAGTGTTATCATTTGTCAGCAACAGTACGCTCGAGATATGATTGTGAACAGACGATGGAACAAGACAGGCGTTTATTTCGGTGACAGTGTTTTTTTTATAGTTTTGCTTGATAAGATCAGCGAGCCACAAATGGCTGACAAACCGTGTTAATCCTTTTGCTTGTAGTACACTGGATTCAATTCAATAGAAAATGGTAAAGCACACTGACTAAGTACAGTACTAAGTGCAGGGTTTCAAGGGACTCCGCCTCTAAGTCAGGCGAATCTCTCAAAATAGACTGTGCCCCAAGTTATCGGTACCCACTGTTCGAGCATGCTTTGACTCTCATAGTTCACGTGCAAACAATCTCTCGGAACGTGTCACTCGGATGCTATCTCTCTGGTACATACCATGGTCTATAGCAATCTTACTTTATTATTTGGTTACTCGTCGGCAAGACTATCAAGTCGCGTCAAGCAGTGTGTATATCAGACCACCTCGATGCAAGCATCACCACCTAGTTGTGCAAACGCGATATCATAACCGTATGGTCGTCAAAATCATCCGTTTTAGATTAATTTATCACACATTCCAAACGTTCAATTCTATTGCATATTTTAAAATGTTCTTAATTATTGTTTTATTTGAGAAAAGGAGAGAGAGAGAGAGTACATTGCTTTTTTTCTGAATACTTTAATGATAAAAAAGAACTTCTCGGTAGTAATAGTAATTTTTGCTTATTTTCAAAAAATTGATTTGTTCATGTTTACTTAAAATGTATTTTGTTTTATAGGGTTTGCTTAAACTGATTTAATAACATTTAGGAATTCACTCGATTCACTTGCGTCATATCACAAAAATCCGATATCAAGCGTAAACGAGAGAACAGCACAAGCCTAGAAGAATCATACGTTATGACATAGCGGACAAACCCGACCAACAATGAATTTGGGGAATTCGTAATTCAAACAGTAGTAGCACACAAAAGTTGTAAAACAAATAATGTGAAGTGAGAGATGTACATGGAGAAGATAGAAGTAGCGGATGGATGCATGGGTACCAGTGCGGTAGAGGTGGAGGTGTGGGCACAATGATGCAGGCAAAATGGTCTAGGTGCCACTGCCACCACTCATTGCAGTGAGTTAACTGGTGCTCATAGATCGAGCAAGCGGCACCTTGCACCCGACCCACACCACCGTCATTCCTACTGGTGATTCGTCACTTATTCAATCACCAGTTTATTTTTAACAATGACTCAAAGTACATTTCTTCTAGTCTTTCTTAGCACTCATTGTCAATACTTGGCAACATTGTTTATAATTTTAACATTTTTATTTTAATTGTAAATGAGTTGGACTATACACGTGTGCGAAAAAAATAATGTTTATGACTTTCATGGAATAGATATATTTATAGTTGTTTTAGCATATTCTTGCGTATGACAACATTTACATGTTGAGGCTTTATTTATATAAAAATGAGATGAATGAGTAATAAGTGGAAAACAAATTGTACATTGATGATGACAGTCAGGATTACGAGCACCCATAGTGATGGTGATAACCACTACAACACTAGGTTACTGTGTTAGTACTTAACTTTGAGAGAGATCAACCAACTTTATGATATGTACAGATATGCCTGACACCGACCTTTAAATGCAATATTTATTGATTTTATACGATTAACATTTTGCATTTGAAAACAATGAAATCGCATACCGGCATAATTGAGTTCATTTTAGAGAACTCAGTTTTAGTAAATGTCACACCAAGTTGCGTCGGGTAGGAATAACCTAAAAATATAACCACACAATCAGCGATGACGAGGATTCACTCTCTACTTAGGTTGAGAGATTGTTTTGAACTCTGTGTGGTAGGGAATGTCTGTGTCACTTTGTACAAAAGCCCATGCAAGTGAGTGGAAGAGTGAGAGAAATGTAATTCAACACTTGAAAGAACAGTTCAAGTTTATTTCACGAATTCACGAAGCCTACTGTGTGCAGTAAAAATAGATGAAAATGACAACTCATAGTGCGGATTGTGTGCCCATACAACACTAGAAATGACCTCCGATTTGGTAGAGCAGCAATTTTGATAACATAATTGAAGAGTATTTTTATTAATAATATATTATCATTGATTTAGTTATTTATCATATATTGATAACATAGAAAGTACGAATCAAATATTTTGTCAATATATCACAAGAGCACCCATGTGAACTGATAGTTCATCAGTGATAAAGTATTAACACTGAAGTGTAATGTGCATAAAATGATTAGAATAAAATGGAAATGCATTAACATTTGGAAATTTCAATAGAAAGAATGCTCTCGAATTTAGCAGTTGTATCGATATTAAAGGAATGTGTTTAGCGATAAAATCGGAGTTCACTTTCCACTGAATCACTGAAGAGACTGTCAATCTCATTGACGTTGTCCTCATCCTCGTTGTAGCCAGCACTGAGCATTTGCTCAAGTTCATCGATGCAAAGATTCTCGATGTGTCGAAGAGTTTGTTGTAAATCGTTGTCATTTTGAAGTCGTTCGTAGAACTGCTCGTGTCGACGGTAGAGATGATGACGAAAGTCGGGTCCGGTGAGGGGTGAGCAAGTCTTGTCAGAGGCTTGTTGCACTGAGGGATGGAAGATAAAGGGTTTGAAGTAAGAATACTGTGGGTCAGGTGTGCCAGTGAACCAATGACAACTGGGACGGCTACGCACATCGCCTGACAGCACCGACACCTGACTAGAAGCGGTAGGCGAGTTGTCATTGCAGTCACGACAGATGCCACTTTGCTTGTCTCGCAACACTGCCATCATCGATTTGATATCAAACTTGTTGTCTGCACCAAACATTAAAACCCAACATTAGTATCTGTCAATGCGCAAGTCAATTGAGCAACCTTTTGAATAGTTTTGTAGCAGTCGTTGACCAGCCTCGTAGCGAGATGAATCACTTTGAGTATCGTCGGAGAAAATCTTGGCAAAATGAAACTCGCCCTTGCCGTCCCAAAAGCCATTGCTAATAGCGGTTTCTTTGAGTTGGTCACTCATTCTGTCAATCTTGGTGCCAATACTCAAGCAGTTTGAAATGTTTCGATAACTGGATTCTACTTTTTCGGCAGCCCATTCAGAGCCAACTGTCTCCAGTACCCATACTTCTTTAGGATCGGCTATCAGAAAGCTATTATGATAGTAGAAATTATCGCGAGTATTAGAACACAGTCCACCTTGGCCGTACTTCTTCAACAAGCCAGTGATTACTTCAAGAGCTTCCGAGGCGGTTTTAGATTGTTCTAGACCAAGTCGCACGAGATCCATACCAAGAAGTTTACTCTCAGCATCTTTGTCAGAAAGTAACTTATCCCAAATAGCCTCGTTGCCAATGCAAAGATCAAACTCGTTGGCTCCCATTTCGGCACCCCACATCCACGCGGGTTTGCTCAAAATGGTAGAATAAGTTTCCGACACTGAGTCGACCGAAATGTAAGTGCACTATTCAATGTAGAGATTATTCACATTTTAGTATCGATTTATTTTAAATAACACAATCTTACCTGTTGTTGACTTCCAGGTTCAAATTGTTGTCGCTTAAAAAAGACAATTTCTTGAACCTCCCCTTTAGGTCGGTCAGAATTTTTGCCGAAAATCATCTGACCATTCGAGGTAGCACAAGGTAGCACCACAAAGGTGTCGCATGACCAATTAATTGACATGACTACCAATGTAGATTCAATCAGATGTGCCACAAACCCCACTAAATCAATAAGCGAATTGGTATGAAACTTGTGCAATCAGTAGACGCAAGTAACGAAAAGTGTGATGTCGATAGATGATAATGCGGAGTAGTACTCACTGTGACAAAGATAAATGAGCCACACTTGTCTAGAGTATAAGTCACTTGGTCTACCGAGTGTGAGGAGAAGCACAATGCGAGGCGGCACCGAAGGGTGTGCACTGTCCGTTGCGGACAACTCGCGGGCGTGCCGTCCAGAGTTGCCAAACTAGATCTTACCTTCTTGTTGTGATGATTTGTTTTCAACTCAATTCTTCTACTCACAGGAATGTGATCGAGACTCGCTGGTCAAATGGCAGTGCGATAACAATGCAAGTGATTCACTGTTACCACATTGGTGAATCAAGAGGATAAGAGGATATAAGTGATGTAGTGTTGCAGTCCACCTAATCGCGTGCTCGTTCAGGCGATCCAACGTTGGGTGGCTCGAAGGACGTGAATCACTATTCTCATTCAAAAAACTGGTTTTGCCCAGGGCACTAATGATGTACTCAGCTTAATTCACCCTCTCTTTCCCTCCCTTTCAGACACTAATGATAGCTAACGACAGCGTGGCGCAAGACTGCCTGGGCGATTTCAGACAACTGGTACCAGTTTGGGTTTGTTTTGTTACCCTAAACTCGCCATAGTCAGACTGACTGCTAGCTCTTCATGTCGGCTGCTCGGGCATGCGTGCATTAAGCACCGGTTTCTATGACACTATCGTCTATAAGCAAGTTTAGTAAATAAATATTTAAATTTTTTATTTATTCGTTTTGCTATTGTTATACTCTTTCCAAGTAATTGTCAATATTTTCAATTTTTTGGTTGATATAATACTTCATAGAACTTCAAATCGATTCAAAAAGGCTTGCTAACAACGGGTCAGCTGTGCGGAGTACCACAGTGAATTAGATGTTGGCCGCTAGGGGAGCTGCGATTCACCACTCTGCCACACGCTGCCAGTTACCTTGTATTGATGCAGTTTTGGAGAGTCTATAGATTTAGGCGATACACCAGACATTACACTACTCGTTATCAGAGCAAATCTCACTTCAAATCCATGATCACTAACGAGAGAATATTTTTTTTAATAATTGGCAATAATTTAGAAAAGTTTTTTCTTTTCCCAGGGCGGGTTGGTCACCCGTTTTAACTCTAACTTGAGACTCTATTAGAAGCTGGAAGCAGCGATCTCAGTAGCTGGGACACGCGTATTCCAGAGGTTATAACTTCTGATACGGGTGGCCTAGCATGCTCAAGTATGCGCATGCGCATGGAGTACTGCGTCAGGCTTATGCGACAAGTCGGCCGAGGTATCAAGTTGATACAGTCTGCCCTTAAACTCATGAAAAGTCAGTGTTCATTGTCGTTAAGGTACAGTGAAAGTTCTAAATTCGAAAACCCAAGTAAGCACAAAGGCAGGACCACTTGCTGTTTCATTATATACAGTTACTGTTACAGACATTGTTGTTAAATCTCATGAGTTTGAGGGTTTACTGTACTCTATCAACTGTCGGTAACCTTGCTCAGTTTTCGAACTTGGGTAACCAATCCTGCGCATTGCGGGAGTTTGCATAGAGTTTTCCACTATTTAACCGGGGTACTCTTGCAAAACTTAAGGCTTAGTAAAGAAGAGAATTGGCAATAATTTAAAAATTAATACAAACAACTTGTCACTGATAGCCTATCAGTGATAGGTTCAATCGGATAGAGCAAAGTTAGCTTATCAATTTTGCAATTATTTCAATTATATAACTATTGTATGTGAAACAATAGCATACAATTGGTTCGCTTTTTATATAAGCTAAAAGGAGCTGATTAATGTAATTAAGAAAAATTAAATTTCAACAAGATGAGACACTATAAATCGGTTGAAAGTGTAACAAGAAGTGAACTTTCGTAAGAGAAGTGTCCACTTGTTGAGTTGAACTTGGGATGAATTCCTCACATCAAGTGGCGGTAGAGTTCTTCATAGCAGTGACCACGGTGATGGTTAGCACTGTGGTACTCATCATTGGTGTCTTGGTGGTGATCGTCAGTCAAATGGGTGGCCGAACTGGCATAGAACAAGTGCGTGACAACAATGCAGAGTTGACTTTGAGACAGGCCAGTATGCATCAGACTGCACGGCAATCAAGCAATGCTCGCAGTTCCCGAATCACATCTAATCTCTCAAGATCAAAACAAGCAAAGTCACATTCAAACTCTTCAAAAAGTCGACGTAGTTCGAAAAGTACAAAGAAAAGTTCCAAATCTAAACGAAGCAAGTCTTCAAAGAAAACTCGAAAAAGTCGCAAAGCCTCCAAGTCAAAGCCATCCAAGTCAAACCCCTCTTTTCACAGCAATGAGAATTCAATTGAAAAGAAACAATGAATAAAAAATTGATTTAAAACTAATTTGTTGTTGATTGAATTATTCATTCTAAAAGCATAAATAGAAAATGACTAGTGGTTAGAATGTCATTTGTTGTTGGTATTTATTATTAGCCAGTGCGGTTCACTTGTTAACAGTAAAATGGAAAATATTGACGGTTCCGACTCACACAAGTTGACACGCAAAGACAAAGACAAGTATACCGATATCGGCTCACAGACCGACATTCGGCTCAAAGCCAAACGAAGTGAGTGAACTACCATTTATGCAGAACAATCATACTGATATTTCGTTGTTTTTAGCCAGTTTGTCTGAAGCTGAAAAAGAAAAAATCCAGCAAGATATGATGAAGCAGCTAGAGAATATTGTCACCAAATGCGAGCATGAGAAAGAAAGCGCAACCCCGACAATGGAAGCCAATTGCAAAGAAGGAAGTCAAAGTACTCCCAAATAAAACCATTTTTAACAATATATATGTATTAAATTAATAATAGATAAAATTATTTCATAAGTCAAAAATAAAATGAGCAATAAAATCAAAATATGATTAGAGTGGAGGTGTGTATCACAGAATTCGAATGATTAAAACAGCTGTGTCCCACCTGACTGACCGAAAACTGAGGCTTCGAGTCGCGCTGCCATCTTAGAGCCTGTCTGGCGGACCAGTTGGGCAAAGTGACTAGACTTGTCCCCAAGAAGTCGACGAGGAGTATCATCTTCAATGAGACGCCCACCATCGAACACAAGAATGCGATCACAATCGATAATGGAATCGAGTCGATGAGCAATGGTGATCACCGTACAATGTTCAAACACTCGTCTAATGGTCTGCTGAATCAGTTTGTCCGTATGAAAGTCAACATTGGCAGTGGCTTCGTCTAGAATAATAAGCCAGTTGTTCTGGAGCATAATACGAGCCAGACAAATCAGTTGCTTCTGTCCAACACTCATTTGTTGCGATTCAACACTGATAGGTTCGTCCAAACCGTGCTTCATCGCTTCAATCATTGTGCGTAGTTGTACACGCTCCAGCACATTCCACAACTCATGATCAGAGTGCTGTCCTAATAGGTCAAGATTTTCACGAATAGAACCATTAAAGATAACTGGATACTGAGGAATGATTGAGATGTGTCGGCGCAACTCACTCAGTGAATAAGAGTGTACTTCGATTCCATCAATGTTTATTTCGCCAGTGTAGTCTGCCAATTGAAGTAAAGCGTTGACAAGAGAAGATTTTCCTGAACCACTTCGACCACAAATACCAACTTTCTGGCCATCAAGCAGTTGAAGATTAATGTTGCGAAGTACATAACGCTGTTCACAAGAGTCGTGAATCGCCACATTTTGAAGTCTTCCGCTCATCTCATCTGAATAGTAAACAGATAGATCTCGAAACTCTACTAAGTGTTTTCTACTAAAAGTCACATCAAAAGAGACTAAATCAACTCCAAACGCTGCAGTTTTGTCTTCCTCATTGGGCAAATTTTCGAATAACGAGAGATTCTGGTAAGACATAATCCATAGATCTGAGTCAATAGTTCTTTTCCATGCCCATTGTGCTACTCCAATCAGATTAAACATTGAGCCGAGGCAGAGACCAACCAGTTGTCCGTTAGTGCTTGATGAAAATATAAAGAGCAACAAAAGGACAACAATAATGTAAACAAATGAGAGAAGATCGATCATCATGCAAAAGAAACGAGCAGAGGAAATCTGCAACCACATTGTGGAAGTGTGATCATTCAGCAAATTGTACATTCGTTCACGGTAGATGTCTTGCACAGAGTAAGCCCGAATAATACTTAAGCCGTTCAGAGTTGAACTCAAGTGAGCAAAAATGCTGTTGCGAGCTACAAAACGTAAATATCACTAATCCATTTTCATCAAGAGTAATCTTACCTTGAACTTCAAAACGGCGTAATACATGAGAAGAATGGGCATAATAATGACGCATTTTGAAAAGTAAATAAATGTAGAAAAAGGTAATTGTGCTCATGTATGGATTCATAAAGAGGATAACAAACAAAATAGAGACAACTTGTGAAAAAGCCTAAAAAGCGTGTTTAAGGTTAATGGGTTTGCAAACGATTTATTTTAAATCTCACCAAATTAAGCTCAAACAATGCAGATGGAAGAGTCTCATCCAATACGCCCACATCACGAGTAAAGTAATTAAGCAATTTTCCTTAAAAAAAACTTAAAATTAAACCAAAGTGTATCATACTGAATAATTATAATACCTTGGGGAAAGTGATCAAAAAATGCAATTGGTGCCTTGATGATTTGTTCGCTCATTTGATTGTGCACATTTTCTGAAGCACCATGACATAGCTCATAGAATGTGAAAGAGCGAAGAATAGCGAGAATAACTACCAGCATAACGATTGCCGTGTAAATTGCGAGAAAAATTCCCGTGTTCAAAGAGCTCTTGTTCCTATCAAATGAACAATCAAGTTCAAAGTTACAATAGTTTCATTTACTCACCAAAGTGTGAGCCAGTGATCGCAGAAATAAACCGAAGTTTGTGAAAGTATTGCACTGACCACAACGAGCCATATGGAACCAAAACCAAACGAACCTCGCTTGAGATAGTGCCAGTACTCATTCAAAATGCTCGCTTCGCCGTGTGACTTAAGATTTGAGAGTACCCCTTGGGTACCTTTAGAGGTGTCCATGGTCTTGGAATTATTATTGTTTTCGCTCTTGTTCGAGTTAATCTCACAATTCTTTGTTTGAACAGCAAGATCATCAAAGGAGTCTCCCTTGTTGTTAGCCATTTGTGAGTGCTTAGTTAGATTGAAAAACTCGATAAAGCGCTGATTGGTGGCAATGAGGCTTTCAAACGAGCCATAAGCGCTTGGTTGACCCTTATCAAGAAGCAAGACACGAGTGCTGTAAGGTACAAATTGCAGTTGGTGAGTAGCGATAACCACACACTTGTTTCGCAAAAAGGTCTGAATGCATCGTTGGTAAATGTGCTGCGCCAAATGAGCATCCACCGCACTGAAGGGATCATCCAAGAGGTAGATGTCGCTTTCACTGTATAAAGCTCTAAAGCAAACTCATTATAAATAAAAAATCAAATGGTGAATTCCATTTACAATTTCAAACTCACCTTGCAAGACTAATTCGAGCTTTCTGACCCCCACTCAAAGTAAATCCACACTCACCAACAAGAGTTTGATCACCAAGAGGAAGATCACTCAAGTCGTGGTTCAAAGCACAAATCTCGAGCACTTCTTCGTAACGTTTCCGATCAAAGATACGACCAAAAATAATGTTTTCACGAATAGTAGACCCGAGACAGTAAACTTCTTGACTAGCGTAAGCAATCGAACCATTGATAGCAAATCGACCAGCCTGGCATACTGAAACTTCCGACAATAAAGATAACAACAGTGTCGTCTAATGATTATGAAAAGTGCTAATTAAAAATTTAAAAAATAACTATTGCAATTCAAACCTTGCCACTGCCAACAGGTCCAATGATGAGCAGATTTTCGCCATTTTCTATACAAAGATCAATATTCTTCAGTTGGAAAACTTTTTTATCAGTAAGTGAAACTTTAGTGTTCATCTTTTCAATATGTATCCCAGGTTTGATGAGTTTATCTCCAATATGTTGGTTTCTTTTTGGAATAGGCTCTTTTAAGAATTGGTCCATTCGTTCCGATGCCGCCAGAATGTCATAAAGACCAGAAATGGCTTGAGGTAAAGTCCAAGTTAATGAATACCGAAGTCGCTCAAAAAGTGTAACAGAAACAAACACTGTCTCTGGATAGAAATGTTGTTTCGATTCAAAAAGAATCAAATAAAGCAGAAATGTAAAGTACAAGATGACACGACTTGAAACCATCGAAAACGACAGTGTGATAGAGCGAGCTAAGAGTGGTATCTTCAATTGACATATTTCAATACTAAATAAAACACCAAAGTTTGATTTGATTCAAACATATTCATAGAAACAAACATACCGACGAAGAGCAATTATTTTTGAGAGAAATTGATTTTCAAGTGCGTAAATCTTAATAGCACGAAGATGGCGAAAAGTTTCGTCAAGAATCTGAAGTCGCTTCTCAGTGTGCACTATGGCAGCAGTTCGCAACTCGGCAAAATGTTTGCTGAGATAGGATAGAAAATATGCCAAAACAAGAAACGCACCAAAGGTAGCAAGGCAAGAGAGTCCGATGTAGTACCACGAGATTACAAGGATGAGAACGGTTTGAAGAGGCACAATCAACAGGTAGTTGGCCATCAGAGAAAACTCGTCAAAACGACGAACATCGTTGGTCATCAAGTTTACTATCTTGGACAAGTTGTGATAGTAGTGCGAATTAGCGCTAAGTTGAAGACACTGTTTAGACAATCCCATATGCAAGTTACTTGTAGCAATATACAAACATTTAGTCTAGAGTCTAGACATACCTTGTTGTAAATGAGAGTGGACCAGACTACTTTGATTCGCATTGATAATCTCAATGAATAAATCAATGAAGGATGATGTGCAAGGATTAAAAGAAGACTACTGATACAAAGAGCAGTTGTAATTGTTAAACAATAGAGAATCGAGTAAGGATTGCCCTCGGATAACTGATAAAAATATCGAATAATCAGTCCAATTAGTACCGGCTGCACAGGTTTAATGATCACGTCCTATAAATTTAAAAAATATTTTGTAATCTAATTCAAAAGAGGTTCAAAAGGCTCACTTGAACAATGAAAAGAAGAAATGGCGCGATAGTTTCGTACTTAAAAGTGCGAATCATGGCAACAATAAAGGTATTGTGCGAAATAAACTTTGTCCATATTGAATCAATTTTGTTCTTCTCATTCTTGCACAAATTGAAGTTTCTGAAAAATAGTTTTTAGCATTTTTAGTTTAAACTAGATAGTAAAAATCAAACTTTTCGAAAAGATGACACAATTCAGCAGCTTCATCCTGACTAGAACAGCGATGAAGATCTTCAATTTCGAGTAAGTCACACTTGACGCCACGGTTTGAGTTACTTGAGCCAAAGTAGGGCATAACCCAGCTAAAGAAATAAAGATAAGTCAAATGTTTTGATTGAACACAATGTATTAAGATACCTTGAAAGCCATTGAGCAGCTTGACCTGACTGGTCAAACAGTGATGGCTTATTGATTTTGCCTCGGATTTCCATGATGGCACGTTCATCAAGGGTCACCTCATTTCATCTGCGCTATTGGCTTGGAATAAGCAACAAGAAAACTTGTGGTGTAGTTGTGCGACTAATTGCTGTACTGCTAAACCTCTATCATGCACGGTACGTATCAAATTACATGGAGTATTGTATAATAAACAGATTCGCGCTAGTAGAAAGATTGTCTCCGGATATAATAAATTTTTGATGGCACCAGCAAAACGTCAAAATCTTGCTATACTATCAAGACTGATGCAACTTCAGCGGCTTCTGGTTCTTGACTGACCATTGAAACAGACTGAAGCTTAAATGTCATCGTCAATCAATTGCAGATAAGAAGTAACACTATATTATTTAGTTTATCGATTTGATTTCTTACACCACCTACACCAATGACAAGTTTACCAACCTATCAAAACTTGATAATAGCGTTACAAAAGACCAGGGAAAATTGATCTCCGCCATAGTATAAAGTCCATTAACGAAAACAAGTTTTTGTTTGACTTATCATCAGTTTTAATGTTTGTCTGAGATCGAAAATTAAGAAAATTCTTAGTAAAACTTCCCGTAAGTCAATCATAAAATCAGTGAGCAATGTTGTTGCAACAGTATCTAGCTATAGAGAAGAGAGAAAGAAACTGAATATAAACAATGTACTACGCACTAGACATGGTTACTTTACTTTATATATATATTATTAATAAAAAACTTACACACGGAGCCAGCTCTTAATGATAGAAATACGAAGCGATATGGATATAGAATCAACTTTATCCTTACCATTGCAATTCAAAAGTCACTTAGCTGCTCGCAAAATTCTCTTTGCTACGTTGCCGTTTTGGTCGTTTACGATGTGGAGGCCATTGCCTTAGTCATGACATTGATTAGCAGCGATCAGGCAAGATTGACATCAACCAACGATTGGTGACAGATGGTGAGACAACTAGAGTTGAATTGTTTGTTTACACTGCAAGGTGCAAGGGGTAGCAAGATAGTTTGTGGGGGTGCAGTGTTGCGTGGCTCGGCTGACCGGTGCGTGTGCTTTTCTTCGAGCAAGCTAAACTGGTTTGTTGGTGGCCATTTGTGCCGATTCAATCGCATTGATACTGGCCCACAATTCACCACGTTCTCCTCAGTTTCCAATAGCGCCTTCGCACTCACTCGTTCCACCAATCACCATTGACATTGGACAACAACTGTGCATAGTGGTACCAGCATCCAATTTTAGAAACACTCAGTTTACTCATTTCCATTCATCCATTTCAATTTCGCTGTTTTTTAGTTCAATTTACAAGTTTTAATCGCACTTCAAATCCAGTTTACATTTTATGTCTCGTGCAAAAGCACGATGACTCATGAACCATGAGTCATGGCATTAATTATATTATTTTATTTTACCAAAGTAAATTATTTTGTATTAAAAATTACAAGTATTTTTTTACAAGAGGGCCGGCGCTAAAGCGTCGTCTGTTTCTTGTAAAAAACGGCAGCAGAGCCGCCGAGGTCAAACTCGAGTTAACTCGAAGGGTTATGCAAAAAATTCGAATCGAATCGAGCGAGAATTGGAAAAGTTCGAATTCTGAATAGAATTGAATTCGAAGATTTATGCACAAAATTCGAACCAAATCGGAATAAAATTCGAATAATAACAAAGAAAGTTAGATTCGAATCTGTTAAGAATTCGAATCACAACAGTGAAAGTTAGATTCCAATTCGAATCGGTTAAGCACAGTGGAAGTAGCGTAACTATCCCAGTACAAAAATGTGGGTGGCACAATACCAAAAAATGACAGAACATAGAAAATCACGACCATTCATTCATTAATATATAGGAGAAATGTTAAACTATCGAACACAGACGAGTAAAATAGAACTTTAAGACTTTCTCGTTGTATCCACAATTGGTAAGAAATAAAATCAAAAAATAAAAAATGGTAGAGGAAGAAGACGATAGTTTGAACAATTTGAATCGTTTTGAGGATATCAAACCCGATTTATTCTTCGGCTCGGAAAGATTGGGAATTTTATCCACACTGATATTGGCATTCATGTTTACTTTGTTATGGATCGTTCTGAGTTCACTGTTGGTTGGCCGCAGATGGTATCGAAACTTTTTCACCACAGCTCTATTCAACCCTAGCCTCATGACCTCTATACTTGACACAAGGTTCAAGCTAACTCCACTTAACTACCAGTTTAGGTAAATACTGTGTTGATTAATCATTATGAAACTGATGAACCACCATTTAGAGTGCTGAAGAAAGTGGTTCCCCAATTGAATCCAGTGAACGACGAGTTGTGTCGCCGATTAGTGGCTGGCTTCGATCAGTACTACAAGTCTTTGCGTTGGTCACGCAACCTAATGGCACTAAAACTAGTTGACCTTCGACTTTTGCGTTTCAAAAAAACGTTTGGTAATATGGCACAAATCCCGCTCTATAGTGAATATGAACTGAAGAAAGCAGTGAAGTACACATTTCGCGAGGTACGTCGACTACAAGTCAAAGCGCAACGCCTACAAGAACAAGGTGAAAGGCTCTCCAGTGAACCGATCAACGTTTCGCAGTTGATCACTAAATCAACCTCGAGTATGGATCTCATCACTGAGGAGCAAGTCGACGAAATGCAGAAACAAAACGATATAACTCTTAAAAAACGAACACTGTTGTCGAGTATAGTATCCAGTATAAGATGAAATCCAAATAAGATTCATAGCAAAAGAAAATGAATAAGATGAATTAAAGAATTGAATGCGATATTCTGGCTTGGTGGGTCACATGAGTGTGGTGCTACAACTCTAGACATAAGCAAATGATGTGGGTAGAACTGGTCATTTATGGTCGGGAAGAGCGGCCCCATAGTAATCGTTGTCCATTTGTTGGTTGCCATTGCTGTAATTGTTGTTGCTGGCGTTGTATTCCGCAGAATTGGTGTAGTCCTGTTGATAATCGCCGGTCTCATCTTGTCCGTAGCCACTGTCATGATTCGAGTAACCATGAATGGGATAAGCATTCTCTTCCTCAGGCTCATTCTTGATGGCATCGTCGCGTTCCTCTTTGTCCCGTCTACTTCGATGGTGGCGATGATGCCGCTCGCGATCTTTGGAGCGACTTCTCGACTTGGACCGGTGACGTCGACGGCGTTCTCGATCATCTCGCTCGCGTCGATCTCGCCGATCACGATCGCGGTGTTCGCGATCTCTCGATGGTCTCCGCTCACGACGCTCAATACTGCGAGGTCTGTCATTATTAAAGCCTCCGCCATGCGAAAAGCCGCCACCACGAGGTCCATCCGCGAGAAAGCTGCAAGTCAAAGAAACTTTGCTAAACACTAAATAGCACAGCGATTCAAGTACCTGGCAGTTCGTCGCTCCAGAGCTGCCGCCCGTCTACGACCATAGAGTTCACGACGCAACTCACGCGAAATGGGTTTGATGTGCATAAAGTTACAGAACCCGCTACGAGTACATTCGCTAATTAAACATAGTTGCATTAATATTGATCCAAAACAAAGCCTAATATCTACAAACCCCATCTCATACTGGCGGCAGCATGCTTCACGGAAATCAGTTACTGGTGATAGTTCGGCAAAGATGGGTCGTCCTCCAAACCAGCGATTATTCAAATCCGCTACCGCGCGCTCAGCATCTTCTTCGCGACGAAACTAATTAAAGCATATTAAAATAAAGACAATAAGCAAATAAAACAAAAAGAATTACCTTGACGTAAACATTGCCAACTAAATGGTCACCAAGATTGTCACACACGTTCATTTCTTCTATCTCGCCATACTTGTCTTCAAGTTCCACAAAAACATCCTCAAAAAAGTCGTCAAAATGTTCCTGTGCCTCCTCATCGCTCATCGAATTAATGCGTTGAATCGATGTTTCTATCGACGTAAAAGCAATATTACTGACTAGAACTTAAATGTCATGATTTTACGGACGTACCTTTACCGACGGGATCAATTTGAGTTACATTTTGTGGATTCTGATAAAGATTCTGAAGCAGGATTGTCTGAAAAAAACAAAGAAATGTAACAAATGCTCTGGAGAATAATACCTCAATAGTTTGTAATGACAAATTGAAGAAATCGGCAAGTTTTTCGTGCTTACCTGACTAAAAGTTGGTTTGTT
Organism: Rhinocypha anisoptera; assembly: GCA_011762765.2. Lineage (NCBI taxonomy): Eukaryota > Metazoa > Arthropoda > Insecta > Odonata > Chlorocyphidae > Rhinocypha > Rhinocypha anisoptera. The sequence continues at coordinate 9,212 of WURS02110034.1, read as the reverse complement.
GTGAATACGAGAACAACGTTCACCATGCCGACATGCACCAATTTTAAAATAAAAGGAACAGTTGACTCTTGAAAATGAAATTTTAAAAATTAATTTTGAATAAATTATGTCAAATAGGTAAAAACTTACTTATCCTTTTCAGTGCCAAAGATAGAAGCGAGGTAATCAGCCATGCTCAGTAAGCACTAGGCTGTGGTGTAGTGCAATGACCAAAACTCTCAAAGTACTTAGGAGATAGTAAAATAGTGAAAGTAAAGTAGTGAAATTGACCGGTGAAAGCGAGCGGTAACTCTGGAAAATCGCCCAAACCGACAATGAGACCAAACACACACAGCAGCACAATAACAATAGTGCCCTTCACAGATGACATCATATTAAAGCAATGCCATCAAACCCACCCTGCCAATTCATAACATCTCAATCACCAATTGCCATAAATTTTTATTATCATCAACCATATGATATTTTTAGTAAACACTTTAAGAAATCATTTTGATTTGATCTGTTGTTGCGCAAAATATTTTTCAAACTTGGTTTTGGCTTCATGGCGAAAAATGATCTTTCGCGCGTAACCGCACTGTGGACAGTGGATCTGCAAATATCTTTTCTTGCTGCGTCGCTTTAGCAGACCATTCTTGGTAATTTTATCAAAATCATACAAACAAAAACATCGCTTGCATCGGAATTGTTTCATTTTATCACAGTTTAACCTATTTAGTTTATTAAAAAACCAAATATGAAATCAACAATTGTCAACAAGACTTAAAAAACTTACACTTGAATATTGTGTTTCATCGAGATCTCCTTGGTAAGATAACCGTAAAATGAATTAAGCTTGATTAAAGACTTGTTTTCGCAGTCAGCTGCCAAAGTTTTTGGTGCAACTTCCGTGTTAGAATTGGACAAATCAGCTTGTTGTTCAGTGTCGGTCGTTGACGACATTGAATGAGAAGTAGTATTCATCTGGTTAAGTAAGTCTTGTACTTGGTGCAAATATGCAATTCGCTTGTAGATGTCCATAGTTGCAATTTCAACTCAATGAATTAATGACCAATTAATGATTCATGTAAAGGGACTTCTTTCAAGTCTGAGTGCAAACTTGATCACACGTGTTTGCCTATAGCAATATTGTTATTTACTTACAGGAAACGCCGGTAGATGGCATTGATTTTTATTTTTATTTAAATACTTTTTTTAAAATTTCTGTCTTCAAAATATTTTTAAAAATTCGATTAATCATTCAAAGTCGATTAAAGGGAGCTTTATGAACTTGTGTCAGATAAATAGTTATGAAATTGAAGATATATATCTACAGTGGAAAGTTTACAATTACTTTAAATTTCGGTGAGATAAGCCAAAACAGAGTAAAAGTTCACATAGTAGCAGCAATTAGTTTCAATGAGAGTTTTAAAAATTGGTCATTTTCAAATAGAATGGTTGGAAAAAATTAGCAGTGTAAAGCGCGAGCAGTAGTTTATTGGGGAACAGTCGTGGTCTTACATCAACAACACAACACTCAACAATCAACCTGCTCAAGAAAAGACCTCTATTATGAATGGCCATAGAGTTACCTCTAGCCACTTCTCGAAAAAAGGCTACTTTGTACTTCCAAAGGTAGAGAACATTTTTGACCGCATTCACACTTTAAAAACTTCAAACTTTTGAGTGTGACACCGTGAACCAGAGGCAATCTTATTAAGTGTAAAACTAATTTTATTGCATTTTTTGTTAAATTGATCCATTACTCAAATATTTATATGATTTGACGGTTAAGCTTCGTTGAGTTTTTCCCCAAACACAACCGCAAACTCATAAGGAAAACGGAACAAGCCAATTGGATCTTTCAGTCCGAGTTGGTCTTTTCGACATTTCTGGTATTCCATTTGCGGACGGATAAATTTCTCGCGAATATGTTCGTGGTAGTCAGCCAAGAACTCTCGGTGCATACTTTCAGGAATGATGTCTAGCCAATAACACGCTGACTCAACTTGATCTATCAAATTAAATCCGATTACGTTAAGTGTATTGCATGATTATTACTATACGAACCAAAGAAATCGTTGGCAGAAAAGTACTCGTAGGTTGTGTAGGTAAAACTGATGTCATGCATCATAAGATGGCCATTGAAGAAATACTTGTGCCACTTTTCAAACACTTCCTCTTCCTTTGGCTTCTTCTTTACATCAAAGTTGGCAATCGACTTGTCATCATCTTTAAAGGAAAGCTTGTTTTTGTAATCGCTTTAATATAAATTTTTAAATATTAACCTGGATTGATGAATAGTTTTTGGCGTAGGTAAGCATTCCATGTGGGATGTTGAACAATCTGGTGCTGGATGGGGAACAGATCATTCCACACCGAGAAGAGTATATAAACCTTTCCCTGGGGCTTGAGGAATTGGTGTATGTTGTGACACACAATCTGATTGTCAGGCACCCAGTGGAGACAGTAGAAAGATACCACCAGATCTACTGATTGAGGTACCACTTGAAGCTGTTTGGCTAACTCCGGGAAGGGTTGGCACGCATTGGCTTGATGGTACTCGATACCTGGCTCACCTTTTTCGTTGACTACCATGTGCCGCTTTCGAGCGTACTCTACCATCTTATGGTCGATGTCAAAAGCTATCACGCGCTTTGGCTTCAACTCTTGGTACAAACGCTCGGTGAGGTTTCCACTGCCACAACCAATGTCAAGAACAGTGTTCAGCGGCAACATTTTACTAGTAAAAGGAATTTAAGAAAATAAATCAGAGAACTTAGCTAAAGCAATGAACATGTCAAATACAGTTAATCTGTTTCTCAGAGTCAGTACTCTAAACTACTACTTAAAGATAAAAACGGAATTTGTTGTTTTTGATTTCTATCATGGTTTGTATTCTAGAGAAAAAATATTGGTAGACAAATCTTACTTTTGTTTCAAGTCTTGCTTGATTCGTTGGATTAACTTGGAACCATCGCGAAATTGGAGAAAGTTAGCTCGATCGTAGAGGGAAGGCTTGGCATACATGTTGAACTGTCACCTTGGTCTTTGTGTTTTAGGTCAGCATCTGCTATTGTGAATCTACAATTCAACACTTTTATATACATTACTTATTAGAATATCATTGCATTTAATGCATTGGTGTAACCACAATTCAATTGATCATTATGAGTTGACTTACAAATTTTGTATGACGCATGGATTCAAATGACGCACATTTTTTGCATAAATTATTCAGTGTTTGTCGCTGGATTTTTATTAGTCACTTTGTTTGGATGTTAAGGAAGACACTCTAATCTTAGGAAAATACTTCGGAAATGAACCAGAAAATATGTTTGGTTATAACGCGCTGTGATTCCTCATGATGCTATCAATATGCTTGCACGTGGCTCGTATCATCGTCTGATTTGCTGTTTCAAGCAATCTTTCAATCTATAGTGACGCTTCAGGTTTTAGTTACTTTTCTCTAGCTCTAGTTAATCATTGACAATGCTTTCACATATCAAATTTCTCATTATGCTTCAGTGTGATTTCTTCAGAAGAACTGCTATAATTGTACTGTACTTATAAGTACAATTGTAACTGCACTGCCACTAAACTAAATTAGTTTGAATTTCAATTACAAACGACTTCATATGTTGAACATTTTGCAATTTCTATATTCTTGTCTGGTTTTATGTTACAACAAAATTTTGTTGCAAAAAGATTGAACTTATTTTATAACTCAAATTTAGAATATTTAGAACAATGTTTCCGACAAAGAGACAGAGAGACTTATAAGTGATAAAAGTTTCGATTTTCCTTTAGAGAAATTGATAGAGAAACATTGATAAGCTTCATGGCTAAAACTTAATTATTTTCTAATTTTACATGTTTGCTTGTGTTACTATTCGTTTATTAAATATTTTTAGAATTATTAAAATTCAAATTTGATTAATAATTATTACTTAAAATTTAAGTTAAATAATAATATAAGCTTGTTAATCTATCAAAAATGCTCAATTTGTGCTTTTATGGGAAGTTTTTCTTTAAACATTGATACACAATACCTAATTAATTTTGACAACAGTTGTAGCAACATTAACTGATAAACTTTTTGTAATTGAATTAATAATTCATCATTCTCATATATATCATAGATAGTTAAAAAGAATTTAGAACCACACAAGCTTTGAATCATACAATAATTGAAATACAAAACCCTGATTTAATTTAATACCTAGAGATGATTTACGAATGTTGAACTTAGTCAATCGATAATCGATTTGTGCAATGATTATGTTAACAGCACCTAGCGGAAAGAGTTTAATTTAAATCCAAATATCATTTCAAGGTCGCTAGCTAAATTGTATGGTAGATTGTGCACTGCAAGGGCCCTTGGCAACAAGGTCTTATTCAAGCTGGTTTGACACGCTATATACTGGTTAATGGAACGAGGTACTAGTGGCATTGGTGAGGAGTGCACATGCGTGCCCGATGTGCTTGAGTCAGCGATCGAGTGGATCGATCGAGGCGAGGCATGCCAACCACTCTCACCTCAACCTGTCTCTTTTGTCTTGCTGAGTAGAGTCACTACTTCAGGATGACTTGACACCAACACCACCATCAAACCTACTTACATCACGCCTACGCTAGTCACTTTCTACCACTCATCCCAGCATAGTCCACACAGGTAATGATTTGTTGTGCCAATATAGATGTTACTCATTTTCATACGTTCTCAAACTGCAGTGATATAATACATTATTAAACAATATTATTTTAAAGCATTTTATAAATTAAAAAATGACAAGTGTTTATTTGTAGATTTTATAAAATATATATTATCCTGACGTCAATCTCATATTGTCTACATTGTCTATTCTGTTCTCGACCTAATGCATTTGCACTTTCTTGCAGTTGGTTTTTAGCTTTTACGTTTTTCTGTTGTTACTTTAATTTTGGTGAGTTAGAAACATTTATTTACATTCAAGCTCCATAATCGATGAATGGTTTGAGGTTTCGCTTGAGTGAGAATTTTTTGGCAAGATCTCAAATGTTAGATTTCAATGTCGCACAGGAAACTTGCTGGCTCTCTCTCTCTCTCTCTCTCTCTCTCTCACTCATTCACTTACTCACTCTCTATGGTTAGAAGAATCTTAATTCAGCACTGCTCTCTATTTCAATCAGTAAGTTCGAGGTGGTGTGACTTAGAAGTAGAGTGTGTGCAGAGACACGAAGTGGTAGAAGTAGCAGTGGCACTGGTGCTAGTCACATGATAGTGGTGTTGTTGCCAGGCACGCTTCGTAGCCCGATGCTACCGTATCTACGGTAAGCTCTACAACCCGAGACTGCATTGGATCATTGCTGGTCGCACGGACATTAATATTACTTGTCTATACATTACAATTGAACTAATCATGTGCAATTAATGTACATTGTTCTTCAATTCTTTATCCTTTCCATCATTGCATAAAAATAGAAATCATTCTCTATCATAGTTCAACGAAGAACGAGTATATAAACTAAACATGAAACAGATGGAATGTAGAATAATTAAATCGAATTAAAGACGCACCCACGCGGACACATATAAGACTAATGCATGTAGTGCATTCGGCCAAAGTGTATCCCGTTCTGTTCAGTTTGATTCACAGTGCAATATTTGATTCATTTCTAATTAGAGCATTTGTAAAGTTGAAGACGAGCCGGTGTTGTCACCACTTATTATTAGTATTTGATGAGGAAGTCTATGGTATTGATCACGGTTCAAGTCGCTTTGATCCAATCTTCAGAATAGTTGTAATGCTGTGCCATCGTTTAGGCTAAACTTTAGCAAATAGCGCAAGCGCGCACTACTACTACTATACGTCAGCGACACTCACAATTCGAGTAGTGTTAGTTGAGTTTAAATTTAGCACTACTCGTCACTAACCTTCCTCATTCTCACCTTTCCTCACCAAATTTTCACTAATATTTCCCCTAAAGGTGAGTTTCGATGATAGGTATCTATCATCAAGTGATTTGTCCCTAATAGCAATTCTTAATGTTTTTTTATAGACCTGTATTTACTTGAAATTCAATTGATAACTTAAAATTTTAAGTACTTTAGAATAATAATATGCAAATTTTAGTGTCATATTTATCTAATTTCTTCAATATGGATTGTTATAACAATTCTTAATTAATTCTTTTTCAGATTTAATTTGTCAGCTTCAAATTAAATTATTTTTAAATGTCAACTTCTACCCAACACTGACCATTCTTGTAGATATAAGCAAACCAATACAAAAAATGGCAGTCGAAGAAATGATTCCTGAACTCGTTGTGTTCGACTTTGACGAGACTATTGTCGATTGTAACTCAGATACGTTCATTAACGAGTTGGCTCCTGGTGGAAAAATTCCAAGAGAAATCTGGGATGTGTACCTCAACGAGAACGACTGGACGGTTTACATGCAACAGGTGTTTCGATACCTTCACCAAATGGGCAAAGGCGAGGCTGACTATCGAGAGTGTCTGGCTAAGATGCCACTTGTAGAGGGCATGAAGAAACTGATGCGTCACCTTGCCTCGCCACCTTCTGAACTCAAGAAGCACTTTGAAGTAGTCATCATTTCCGATGCAAACAGCTTTTTTATTAAACACTCGTTAGAAGTGAATGGACTAGCTGATGTGGTCAAGTAAGTCAAGTGCCTGGTGGAGTCCAAGTGTCAACTAATCGTATATTTTCGGTTTCCACAGAAAGGTGTTCACTAACCCAGCACACTTTGACCCGAATGGTTGTTTGTGCATTGAACGCTTCCATGAGCAGAACTGGTGCTCGCTCTCGGCTCGTAACCTCTGCAAAGGTCATGTGCTCAAGGACTATATCATGCGACGAGCCTCGGAAGGTGTCAAATTTGACCGGGTTTCCTACGTGGGAGACGGCGCCAACGATCTCTGTCCATCTATCAAGCTCTCTCATGCGGACTGCATCTTTCCCCGGGCGGAATTCAAGTTGCACAAGCTGCTATGTGAGCGACAAGTGGCGGCCACTGTTCACCCCTTCCGCTCTGCTCTCGACATCTGGCAGGTCTTGTGTCACTGAGTTCTCTATCACTTCACTACTTTATACTATCAAGCTAGTATTATTACACCTTGATTGGTTATCACTTTAACTCTTTCAATTCTGCTCGCATTTTGTTTTCAATTGGTTTCATCAGGATTTTTCTATAGTATATATTTTAACAAATTTAAATTTAATTGAAAATGTGATAAATTTAGGTTTGGTTATTATTAAAGAGTTTTATTTTTAAGTTTATAAAGTAATTTCTATCAGTAATTTTAATACTAAAGTAAAAGATAAAAAGGAGTATGTTTTAAAAGAAAGAACCTGCGTTGAGAATGTTATCCGGAACATTGTTCTTACTTTCCTTGACCACTCGGATTAACTTGGAAAGCATATGTGAGTTTTCAACAACCTTGTAGGTGACAAATGTAAAAGCAAGTCCCTTTTTCCCGTTGCGGCCAGAACGTCCAATTCGGTGAACGTAAGTTTCAACATCATTGGGAAAATCGTAGTTGACCACTACGTGAATGTCCTTGATGTCTAGTAATAATAATACAAATATCGTTAACAAATTAAAAACTAGTATTAAATTGAAAATGGGTAGTACCGAGACCACGAGAAGCCACGTCAGTGGCGAAAACAACCTTTGATCGCCCTTGGTTGAAACCTAAACAAATTTGGTCAATTACTCCAAACACAATAGACAAATAGACATCACTTACGTCGAATGACTTCCTCGCGACGCTCTTGGGAGCAATCTCCGTGAATAAACTCGCTACTGGCACAGAGTCCACGGTCTTCACAATGGTTAGCCAACTGTTGAGTGCAATTTTTAGTGTTGGCAAATACAAGAATTTTGTAGCCTTTAAACTCATTTATAATCTTCTCTAATAATTTCTTTTTGTCATAATCATTGCACAAAAAGAGGTGTTGCTTAATGTCTTCACAAGCTGAAAGCTTAAACTCGCCAACCGAGGTAACAATTCGATTATGTTTGAGCAAAGGATTAGCCAACTCTTGCACTTGTTTGGTCCAGGTAGCCGAAAAAAGTAGAGTCTGTCTTTCGTTCTTCGGAGGACATTTATCTACAATTTTCATAATTTGCGGATGAAAACCCATGTCAAACATTCTGTCAGCTTCGTCAAAAACTAAAAGGAATTTGTTTATTTTAAAACAAATGGTAGACAAGCAAACTCACCGAGATAGTCCGTATTTCTCAAATGAAAAGTGCCAAACTCGAGAAAATCATTAATTCGGCCTGGAGTACCGACAATAATTGGAGGTCTCTTGCTACGTAAAGCGCGACCTTGCTCGCCACGCGGTGCACCTCCGTAAACACACACACTCCAACGGTTGTTGAATTTCTCCACAACCTCGTGAGTTTGTAGAGCAAGTTCGCGTGTTGGTGCTACAACTAAAACCTTCGGACCATAGCTATCGGAACGAGCAAAAGAACTGTTTAAGATACGGATAAAAGCTGGAACCATGAACGCCAAAGTTTTTCCAGAGCCAGTCTTGGAAATGCCTTTATAAGTAATATATTATTTAAAAAACAATTAGTTTAATAAAAAGTAATTTTACAAAATTCAAATAATAAATACCAATAAAATCTTTATCGTTCATAATCCATGGAAGTGCGATGGCTTGAATTGGCGTAGTTTTGCTATACGAGTTGTCAGCCAACATGTCTCGCAGCTTTCGAGGCAATCGGTCATCATTCACATAACTATATAGCAAATTTTCCTTATACTGATCACTGTCAAAATGAATATTGTTTTGCGCAATAAAATCCCGATCTTCGTTGGTGGCCATCGCGAAATCACTACGAGAAGCTCTTGCAACGGGAAACACTCTACACACAAGTCGAGGAAGTGGTGTTTTTAGTGCACACACTAATAACTTTAGAACATTGTTCACTGACCAGTGCTCTCCACTCAAACTCTTCACAAACGACGTACGCTTTTGGTTATTTTGCGTTGCGTTCAGTTTTAAAGAGACTCGGTCTCTCTAATGGGTATTCACATACAGTCTGCCCTCAAACTCACGAAAAGTCAGTGTTCATTGTTGTTAAGGTACAGTGAAAGTTCTAAATTCGGCAATCCAAGCAAGCACAAAGGCAGGACCCAGTCATGAGTTAACAGCGGATTGATCGAAATAGCCACCACTTTGGCAGTGCAAACTTTCGAACAATCACGTGAAC